>JAFEMH010006234.1:0-130986 GCA_022495995.1 Adenophora triphylla var. japonica | reverse complement strand
AGCTAGGAGCATGATTGACAACCTACCCTCGTCGACAACTACAGAGTCGTCATTAGAAACACCCTATCAAGAGGATGAAATGCCAGTGCCACCTAACGTTTCATCAGCTAATCATCCATTAGATGATGTCACTCATATTCCTCAAAATGTTAATGAACCCGAGGAGGATATCTTACCGGTGAATTTGCCAACTCCTCCGCCTCGTTCAGGTCATCTCGCGCACATTGATATTGATGAATCAGAGGAAGAGGAAAAGGAAAAGGAAGAGGAAGAGGAAGAGGAAGAGGAACCAGAGTTTGATTCATCAAAGTCCGAAGACGAAGATGAAGAACTCGAGTTTTGTAGTAATTCAGAGTCCAGTGATGATGATGGGGACGAAGATTAATAATAGTTTAAAGTTTAAAATTGTATTGTGAATGCTTTAGATTATTAGAACTTTAAAGTTTTATATGTATTGTGAATGCTTTAGATTATTAAGACTTTAAAGTTTTATATGTATTGTGAATGCTTTAGATTATTAGAACTTTAAAGTTTTATATGTATTGTGAATGCTTTAGATTATTATTAATATCCGTCGTTTTATATATATTGTGAATGCTTTAGATTATTAGAACTTTAAAGTTTTATATGTATTGTGAATGCTTTATATTATTAATAGTTTAAAGTTTTATATGTATTGTGAATGCTTTAGATTATTAGAACTTTAAAGTTTTAGATGTATTGTGAATATATTGTTTCCTATTGTTAAAGTTGTATATTTTAATATTTTTACTGTAATACAGATATGAGTTCTAGTAGAAAGGGTAAGAAGACTAAGCCCATCTACACATCTATTATTGGGACGAAACCGTCCCGATCCGGTACTGATGATGTCGACCCTTCACGCAGTAGTACTAGCTCCACCTCTGGGGCCGATACTCAGACTACTGTCGATTCTGAGGGGAGGATATTTGTCCGGATATCGTCACATTATGACCAGTAAGTAACTCTTCATTAATTTGATATAAGTTGGTTCCTTTTTGTTTTATATATAATTCATTATTTAAGTTAAAATGTTATTGTATAAATATACTTGGCAGGTTTGTAGGTGGATACCCTACCACAGGGACTAAGATCGGGCAATACTGGCGGTCTCGGAAAATGACCGAGTATTGGCCCAACTGGAAATCATTGCCACCGAGGCAGAAGGAGGATGCGTGGGAGGAGTTTAAGGTAATGTGTTAATGGTTTTTATTTAAAACTTAAATGTTAGTTTGTTATTAAAATGTTATAATTAATAATGATTATACTCTTTTAGTTTTGTAATGTTATCATTATATGTTGTAGGATAAATATTATTGGGCGCCGGAAATCGACGAGGCGACGGCTAGATATGTTTTCGATGTACAGGCTCACAAGCTATTTAGGGATCATATTGGTAACATATTTATCTATCCTTAATTAGTTTAATTAACAATGATTATACTCTTTTAATTTTATAATGTCATCATTATATGTTTACGAGATATTCATATTTTTTATAGGTACCACAAAGAGAAATTATTATACTAACCGGCTCGCGGCGGATTAACAGCCTCCGACACCTACTTGGATGACCGAGGAGGTGTTTCGTCAATTTTGCGAATATTGGGGGTCGGGATGCGGCGAAGGCTATATCCGAACAGGCTAAGGCCAATAGAGCAGGCTCCTGGGGTCGGCGGCGATGCATACCACGGGACGCTCACGGTCGCCGAGCATCACGACCGCATGGTATGTATGTTAGTTTAAATGTAGTAGTGTATGGATGCTTTTAAATAGGTTTATGTACGTATGTTAGCTGGGAGCCATGTTGATGCTATGAAATCCATGGTTTTAGTGTAAATGTAGTGTATGCATGCTTTTAAATCAGTTTAAATGTTGCATTTATACAATTTCAAAGTAATAATCTCGCTTATTTTATTTATAGGAAAGGGAGCATGGCCAGAATATCAGTTTTGTGGATGTTTACGCTAGCACTCATCTTCGGAATTCTACAGCGCCCGATCAACCTCCGCAATGGGTTGACGATCGCTCTGCTAATGCCTTTGTAAGTAAACTATCATTAAATGACTTGATTTTGAATATGTAAATTTATTTATGTACCTTACATTGTGTATATGATTATAATTGTTTGTTTTATTTTGACAGAGAGCATATCAAGCCGCCGTTGTTCCCGAAGGAACGCCTCCCGGCGAGCCCGTCCCCTTCGTGCCTGATGTTTGGCACTCGGTCACCTCTGAGGGACATCCAAAGAGAGGAGCCCGAGTGTTAGGGATGGGGGATTACGGGCGTCAATGCCCGTCGACGTCGACCGGCCGTCGGCGAAATGTTGCCCTGCCCACGTTTCATGATCCGAGGGTCGACACTCTGGAGGCTGCGTTGGAGGAGGAGAGACGCGAGCGGGCAAAGCTTGCGGAGGCTTTGGTGGTTCAGACGCAGATGCAGGAGGAGAATGATCGGTGTCATGCAGAGACTCAAAGACAATTGGCGCTGTTGATGGCTCATATCGGCCAGGACCCCCAGGGTAATTTTCGGCCTCCCCCGCTGTGATGTACCCGATTTTTTTTTGAAAACCAAAACGGAGTCGCCACGCCATTTTTGTTTTAAGGGCCAAAACTTTGAAAAAAGCCCGAGATCAGAGATTTAGGTTCGGAGGTCATGTTACGCGTCGGGAAGGACGTTAGTGTGCACCCGACGCGCCTCGTAAAACGAGTCTTCCAAACATTTGAAATCCTTTTGTTGTGTGTGTGTGTGTGTGTGTGTGTGTGTTTTGACCAAAATGAGTTGAAACTGAGAAAAACAAAAATGGGGAACTCTTTATAAGACTTTGAAAAATCCCCAAGATTTTTGGTATGATTTTTGGGTCGAGTCTTGGCACTCAAAAGATTTTTGGATTTGAAAAGCCATTCTGCCAGAATGAAAGAAGGCAGTTGACCCTTGACTTTGAAATGGACTTAAAGGCTTCAAAACTTCAGAATCTGGGGAAAGTCCGAGAATGAAAGTTGCTCAAAACACCCTAAATAGGGTTTATGAAAAGGAACTTTCCATTTTGGAAGTAATTTGAGGGGTCAAAACCTTCTGGAAATCTCAGATGTGAAATCTGGATTTCCAGAAGCTGATGAACTGGCCTCTAAAAGAAAAATTGAAAAAAGGAGTTTTACTCACTCAAAAAATAAAATAAAAATATGTCTGGAAATCTCTGGATGTTGGCTACAAAAAGTGTTTTGTAGTCAACATCTAATTCCAAGTTTTACTGGGTCCAAAAATAGGAAAATGGACTGAGGTCTCAGAACAATGCTACTGGACAGCAAGATGTTCTTGAGGGAAAATGTGATTTTTGGGGGATTTGCATCTATGTTCACCCCATTTTCATCCCTAGACTTGATACCACTACCTTTTGTTAAGTGGTTATCATATTCAAGTCATCCTTGGGGAATTTATGGGGTTGAAACATGTCCTTTGCAAAGGGAAAGGGGGTTTTGTAAAGATGAAACCAAGGAGAAAGAATTGACTAAAGATCTAAAATGTGGACCACTTGAGATGGTCATTCATGAAGATGAACTTCAAGATGACCATCTTAGGTCAAAACTCAAGTTAAACTAGACATAAAATAAGTCAAAGTAAGAAGAACAAGATGATCAAGAGATCAAAAGAGAATTTTAGGGTTTTGAGAAGGAGGGCTTTACCAACGGTGACACCCTATCTTCCTAGGCTTGGAATTTGACTTGAGGAGTATCAAGATTTGGTGTTTGGCTTGAGGAGTATCAAGGTTTGGTGTGTTTGGTATTTGATTGGGAAAGATTCAAGAGAAAATGGTGGCAATCTAAGGATTCCCACTGTTTTCTCTCTATATTTCGCCAGAACTTCGTCGCTGTGAGTAAGTTGTGTTATGTAAACCGAGAGAGGAGGGTTCAATTTATAGGCCCTCTGAAATTACATACATGTCCGCGCGGAGGTCCCTCAGAAAACGTGCCTCGGTGCATTAAATGCCGCTCCGTGCTTTGAACAGAAGAATATTTTTCAAAATATCGCCAGAAATTGTTTTTCAACTTGTCGTTTCGGGATTTTCTTAATTCTTTTGCTTTTTTGGATTCCTTTTTTGGTTTAACTTTAAATGGCAAACCCTAACCTACTCTTGCTTGGTTAGGAAGGTTAGAGATTGTTAGAAATGTTAGAAATGTTAAAACTTTCGTTAACTTTCTAACGAAAAACTACCAACTCAAATTGGAGCACTTACAGCAGCCCCTCGGCGACGGTGTTTTCAAGGAAGCGGGGTCGTCGATAAGAGTAAGGCTCCATATTTGATAGGATGATCAAGTGATCGAGTGGCTGAACCTATTCAATAGGCTACCTACGTATCCCGAATGGGAATCAAGCCGGCCGTAGTTCGGGTCTGACCCCGGGAATGATTGTTTTTAAGGTATCAACCTCGGAGATGATGGCGTTTTAGGCGCCTGACCTTGAAGATGATGGCGTTTTAGGTGCCTCGAACCTTGAAGATGGCGTTTTAGGTGCCTCGAACCTTAGAGATGGCGTTTTAGGTGCCTCGAACCTCGATGGTGGGGATAGATGGTCCTCTCGGTGGACTTTGCTTGAAAAGGATCGGTCTTACGTCCGCCGAAGGAAAGGATGACCATTTTGGTCGAGTGGCCGGACCTAATGATAGGCTACCTACGTATCCCGAGTGGGAATCAAGCCGGCCGTAGTTCGAAATCTACTCGAGATTTCGTTGGCTTTTGGGATTCCGTTAGCTTCGCTGGGGATTTCGTTAGCCTTGCCGGGGGAAAAGCGACGTATTCGTCGGGAAATCGGTCTTACGTTTTACCGCCGTGAATGATTTTGATGAAAGATACGGGATCCGTTATCTTTCTCGGGCACTCGGCCTTACGTTTAACCGCCGGAATGATTTTGATGAAAGATACGGGATCTCGTTATCTTTCTCGGGCACTCGGTCTTACGTTTAACCGCCGGAATTTCTTTTGAGAGGGTATGAACCTAAATGGGAACTTAGTTCAGAGTATGAACCTAAGTTGAGGTTCGGTTCAGAGTATGAACCTAATGGAGACTTAGTTCAGAGTATGAACCTAAGTTGAGATTTGGTTCAGAGTATGAACCTAAATGGGAACTTAGTTCAGGAGTATGAACCTAAGTTGAGGTCTTGTTCAGAGTATGAACCTAAATGGGAACTTAGTTCAGAGTATGAACCTAAGTTGAGGTTCGGTTCAGAGTATGAACCTAAATGGAGACTTAGTTCAGAGTATGAACCTAAGTTGAGATTTGGTTAGGAGTATGAACCTAAATGGGAACTTAGTTCAGAGTATGAACCTAAGTTGAGGTCTTGTTCAGAGTATGAACCTAAATGGAGACTTAGTTCAGAGTATGAACCTAAGTTGAGATTTGGTTCAGAGTATGAACCTAAATGGGAACTTAGTTCAGAGTATGAACCTAAATGGGAACTTAGTTCAGAGTATGAACCTAAGTTGAGGTTCTGCACTGATGGAGGCTATTTGAAGGTGTTCTTGCCGGGAAGACTCGGGCTTACGAGAACCATCGGGAAGAAAGGTGATCAATGTCGGTCAAGTGGATGGACCAAGGATTGATCAGATCTGGGGTCACCCGAGGATTGACTATTTTAGGGAAGTCGCCCTGTGGATTGACTATTTTTGGGAAGTCACCCTATGATTGACTATTTTAGGGAAGTCGCCATATGGTCTGACTATTTTTGGGAAGTCGCCCCGGGATTTGACTATTTTTGGGAAGTCGCCCTATGGTTTGACTATTTTTGGGAAGTCGCCCTATGATCTGACTATTTTTGGGAAGTCGCCCTATGGTTTGACTATTTTGGGGAAGTCACCCTATGATCTGACTATTTTTGGGAAGTCGCCCTATGGTTTGACTGTTTGGGAAGTCACCCTATGATCCGACTATTTTTGGGAAGTCGCCCTATGATCCGACTATTTTTGGGAAGTCGCCCGTGGTTTGACTATTTTTGGGAAGTCGCCCTACGGTCCGACTATTTTTGGGGAAGTCGCCCTATGATCTCGACTATTTTTGGGAAGTCGCCCGCGGTTTGACTATTTTTGGGAAGTCGCCCTATGGTTTGACTATTTTTGGGAAGTCGCCCTACGGTTTGACTATTTTTGGGAAGTCACCCTATGATCTCGACTATTTTTGGGAAGTCGCCCTATGGTTTGACTGTTTGGGGAAGTCACCCTAAGGTTTTGACTGTTTTGGGAAGTCGCCCTATGATCCGATGATAATGTTCTTTTAGAAAAGTAGTTGACTAAGATATGCTTTCATACCCGTGCCGTGCTTACCCGTAGTTGCCAAGGACCGAGGCTACTACTGATGTTGATGAAGAGTTGTTAAGTTGCCGTTCGTGGGACGGTTTCGCCGACGATTTGCCGTCTTTGGAAGCATTTTGACCTCGAAGGAGGAGTTTGGCCGAGTCCGCATCTTGCCGGTGATCGTCAACCTCAGAGAGGTGGCCGAGCTTGTATTCACATTGGGACTTCTTGCTTTTGAGAACTTGGTGTCTCCGACCGCATTGTATTGGAGAGCTTGGCGTCTCGACCTTCTTGCCTTGGAGAACTTGGCGTCTCTCGACCGATTTGTATTTGAGAACTCGGCGTCCCCGACCGATTTGTATTGGAGAACTTGGCGTCTCGACCGATTTGTATGTGAGAACTCGCGTCTCCGACCGACCGGCATTTGATTTGCATTTGAGAACTTGGCGTCCCCGACCGAACCGTATTTGAGAACTTGGCGTCTCTCGACCGAATTGTATTTGAGAACTTGGCGTCTCGACCAACCGGCATTTGATTTGCATTTGAGAACTTGGCGTCCCCGACCGATTTGCATTCGAGAACTCGGCGTCCCCGACCGACTTGTATTCGAGAACTTGGCGTCTCGACCGAATTGTAGACACCGGAGGTGGTCTTCATTGGGGGCCGTTTTCATCCATTTGTGGACATTGGAGGTCGTTTTAGCAAGTTGCAGACGCCGGAGCTTGTCTTTGCCAAACGGTAGATGTTGGAAGGCGTCTTTATTCATTGGAGGTCGTCTTTGGTGAAGATCATCCTTGCCGAAAATAGGGGGATTTGATTTCACGTTTGAATTCCTGCATTCGTTAGTGAAGAGGAAGATGCATATATGGCATTCATGATGACAGATGCATGCATGGAACCAAAAATGATTATGGGATGATGCATTTACTTGCTTTCGAAGATGCACTTAGCCTAAGCTTCGGGCAGAAAATTATGATTTATGATCTTCGATGATTTAGGATTATTCCTATTGACTCAAGTTTTGTGCATGCTACATGAGCCCTCGGGAGATTTTTAGTGGGGATGCATGGGTATGGAGACCGCTTGGAACAGATTTTGATCAAGTGGGGGATGAGAACCCTTGATCGCGATTTAAACAGCGGTTGTTGGTGAGGTTTTGTCAACAATATCACATGGACCTCAATCTTGATGAGATTGGATTCGGATCCCGGGTCTTGATTGAAACTTTCCCTCTCATTCTTGGTCATTTGAAGCTGATGCCGACGCACTTTAGGGCCAACGTTGATACGAGTGAAGCTTCTTTCATTTGGATGAGCCGTGACCTTGGCCGAAACCTTGTCCTGAGGATGATTTGATGGAATTGCTAATGCCGGGAGAAACCCCGATCTTGAATTCCGATGCTACGGAAGCCGCCGTGTACCAAGTTCAAGCCGAAATTCTTTCTTGCGACTTGATAAAATTCGGGTCCAAAAGACCATCTTGACAAAGCCCCTGATCCCGAGTAGGCAAAGTCCAGATTTTGAAGAAGCGATTTGGCGAGTCTATCTCGTGGTGAAGAACCCAACGTGGACCCAAAGATGACTATATAAGCCCCACTTGAAGAGCCGCTACAGGAGAACCCGGGAGAACCGCTTAGCAAGCCCCAAAGATGAAGAAATTCCGAGTAGTCTTACAGAGGGGGAACCCATCTTTTCGTACCTTAGTCAACCGCCATCGGACAAGACTCGTAAATGTTTACGTGCAGGGGCATATCTTTTGAAAGATGGGAATGGCTCCCGAATTTGTGTATGACACTCTCGCTTTTGGTTTGACTCTTTTGAGAGAGTATAAGCATCACAAGGTGTGGAAAAGTGTATGGAAGCCCCCGCAGTACGTAAAGACAATGTTTGGCTCTATTTCCCTATGATGGAGAGAGAGAAGACTTGTCGAGACACTTGAAAACTTGTCTTATTCATGATGATCACAAGGCTGCTTAAAACCCTTTGTTAACGTTCGGGTTATTCAATCCCTAAATCGATATGAACAAATATTTTGATTAATCACAAGGAGAAAACCAACTGATATCGAAAATCAAGCTTGGAAGGGCGGAAAGTGTATAGGGACGATCCTTGATGAGACCGGATTTTTTTTTTTTTTTTGAGATTTGTTTGTGATTTCGACCGGACCATTTCTGGTTGCCTACGTTCCCTCCATTATGAAGAGCCTGTGTCGCCGTAGTTCGGGCCTATCCCGAATGAAAAGAGAATGAATGTTGAAATTCGAGGGTCCGAGGACCTTTGGGGATTTTGAGGATTTGGAGGATTGAATAACATATCCCCTTAGAGTGTCCATGAAAGACACGGATGCGAAGCCCCAGTGGGACATCCACGGCAAGTGTTTGTGAGGAGAAATGAAATATGCTCACATGAAGGGAAGGGTTGAATTTGCACAATCTTTGATTGGTAATTTTGAACCAAAATGGATTAGATTCCAATTTAAGCAAACAATGAAGCATTAATTTGATCCCGACATCGAGGATATTAGAATGAAACCGCTATCCCAGAGGGACCGTAGTTGGGTTTCCAAGCTTCGATCGGCCATCGGGTGATTTGGGAGATTATGACCTCTTGAGATGAGAGGTCGGCTAGGCCTTTTACCGACCGAACCTCTAAAGATGAGAGGTTGGCTCGCGGGGATGTGTTTGGGAAATCTATGGCGAGGAAGATTGATTGCCTCCAAGAATGAGAGGTCGATTTTGACTTGGCCAAGGGCAAGGGTAATGGTGATGGGAGTATCCTCTAAAATTGAGAGGATGGCTTGGGATTGGTTTAAGGTAATGATAAGAGGAAGTCCGAGCTATCGACAACTTTTTGCGATCTTGCGAGAATCTCAGCTCCTTTTTGATCATTGGAGAGCTTCTTGAGATGCTCTGGGACTTTTGAGTTCTTCTTCTTTTTTTTTTGGAAGGCTTCCCGAGGAGCTTGGAATTATATCCGAGATTGTGAGGATTTTAAAATCCTTCTTTTTTTTTTTGTTTCTTTTTTTTTTTTTTTTTTTGTTTTTTTTTTTGTTTTTTTTTTTGTTTTTTTTTTTTTTTTTTTTTTTGACTTGGAAAGCTTCCCGAGGAGTTGAGGATTATCTTTGTCCTTCCTTCATGGCTTGAGATAATTTGCGCATCGCCGATTCTCGAAGCTAACTTCTCGGCTCGCTTGGACTTTCTCTCGCATGGAGCAAAAATGATGGCTAAACCGGGTTTCAAAACACGCCGATCTTGAAATGAGAGGGTAGTGTTTAGTAAGGGTGAGGTAATGGCTTTCCTATGGGTGAAAGGTTTCAACCGCAATCCCTACCGGATGACCTAAACGAGATTAAGTCTTCATTGCTTGCTTAAGCTTTATATGAGAAAAGATCCATGCAAATTCATCGAGCAACGAGATGATGATGATGAAAGGGATGTGAGCATATGAGATGCAAGATGGGAGTTGGTAAGCCCCAATTTGGGAAGGATATCAATTGATTTTCTCACTCCGATTAGTTTAAATATTAATCATTTTCGAAGAATTAGTGGTTGAGCAAAGACAAGTGATCATTTTGGATAAAACCATTTCAATTAAGTGTAACGTGGGTGCGCAAGTGATGTCTCGAGTCTAGCAAGAAAAGAAAAAGACTTATATTAAAAATTAGACACTTAACCACTATGTCCAAAATGGACTACAACGACAAATGTCCAGGAAGGACTTAGGTGAAAGAAAAGTACTAGAACCTACGAAGGTTGACTCAAAAGACTATTTTAAAGATAGGTAGCCCCCGCCTAGCCGCTCTTTGCCGTTGAACCATGCATCTATTCTTCGACGCCGGAGACGGAGCTATTGCAGACCTTTCCATCAGATTTCCTTGGCAACTTTTTGCTCAATCCAACCATCTTCATTGCCTCGCGATGACTCGGTTCATTGACCTTGCAAAGGGACGAGTCAAACTCCATTGTGCCCACAAGGCTTCGAACCACCAAACTCGATCATGTTGACACTCATGTTGTTAGGGAGCGGGTTATTGATAGTATTAGGTCCTTCGTGCATCTCTAACCTCCCTTGCTCAATCAACCCTTGGATGGCCTTTTTCAGGGGGACGCAATCATCCGTCAGTGCCCATGGTACCGATGAAAGGCACAATGCTTGGAGGTATCCAAAGGAGCGTTGGGGTTTCTAGGCCGATAATTTTCCAAAGGCCGGAGCAAACCTTCTCTCACCAAACCTCAAGATATCACTCAAAGGCATCCCAAAGTTTCTCAAGTCTTGAGCCGGATCTCGGATGCATCGGCTTCTTGGGAACAAAGGAAGTGGCATTGTTGCGTCCCCGTCCCGCGTAGCCGATCGCCTCTTTGCCTTTAGCGAAAGTGAGAGTAGTTTTGGAGGGAGGAGCCCGATATCCGTAGTGTGTGCAGCACTGGCCGCCGATTGTAAGCCTTTTCAAACTTAGCCCCGAATTAACCATTGCACGCAAGTCGGCCGTAGGGAAGTGGCCGAGGGAAGCTCTCAAATGCGGCTTCAAGCATGACCGAAAGATGTCTAACTCGCTCCTCGTCGAGGGAGGAATGGCCATTTCACCGAGCTTTAAGTTCCATCTCTTATAGAAATCCCCAATATTCTCATTAGTGGCGCCGCATCGTTGTTTGCAAGTCAACTCGTTTGTCTCCCACTCCAAGTTGGCTTTATACTTATCTCGTGAAAGTACCGGTAATTTGTTCCCAAGTAGCCCTAGCTTCAGCCGCAATCGGAAAAACCATTTCAAAGCCCCCGACTTCAAAGAGAGACTAAAGTAATCGGCCAACCGCCGGTTTGTGCATCCCTTAGCCTTCATTGCCAAAGTATAGGTGTCCAAGTGAGTTTTAGGGCATGCACTCCCGTCAAACAATTCCAGAGTGGGCATCACAAACTTGTGAGGCAGGGGGACAATCGAGCCTGGATCCGTAGGCCGAAGAGCAAGTGTTCTTTTTGGCGGTCAATTCAAGCAATCTGTGCTTTCATTTCCTTGTGTTGCTCCATAAACCAAGCCAATTGGGGATCCAAAGGCGGAGCGGGAATTCCCGAGCCGATATTTGAGCTAGGAAGAGGACTAGCCGTTGGTGGTGCATTGGTGGAAGGAATACCATATCCCTGAGCATAGGTGAAAACCTCGTCCTTGGCCCAAATTACCCCGGGGAGTGTAGGTAGGAGCCGGGGCAAAAGGATAGAACCCAGCGACTTGCCGTTGGCTTCCAATCGGCAGAGAAGATGGAGGCAGATTCGAGGTAGCCATATGGCTTGGATTTTCTGGAGCGAGGCCCATAAGTAGGCTTAAGTGCGGCCGCCGTCCCCGGTTGTTGAATTGCATGGCCGGTTGTGGCGAGGATGCATAACCGAGAGGATACTGTGGTCCCGGTGATTCGGATGAAACCGGGATGAAGGCTTGATAACCCATAGAAGTCTCGAGTGAATGGATTTGTGAAAGCCGTGTGAGGAGCAACCGAACCAGCACTCATTCTCGAGGAGGGGCTCCCGATCCGTGGCCCGTAACTGCATTGTGGCGGCATTCCAAATTGTGGCCGTTGATGTGAAGGTCCTGGATTGATCGGTTCCGAACCGAGGTGGGATTCCACCGCCGTGGCATTCCGAGGTATCCCCAACCATGAGAGGACATTCCGCATCGACTTTGCCCCCACCGAGGAGCCGTGAACCGATTCGTCCCATCAGCCGCATGGATCCAGTGGTCCGACCTGCAGAGATCGAGGAACATGTGTTCGGTAGCACCGAAGGAGGTTGGTGGTGGCATCCTCGGAGTAATCGGGGCGACCGAGATTGGGATTGGGGTCATCCTCTTCTTCCACAAAGTGAAGGTGCCATCGGGATTGAGGCCGGCGGCCAAACCATGGCTCTTAATAGCCTCGATAAGGCTATTCACCAGAAAGCTTCCCGTCGCATTCTCATCTCGTTCTCGCTAACCGATTCCATTGCTGCTCGTCCGAGGAGTCCCGGAGGCGGAGTGACGTTGTCCCCTCGTTACACCGATGCGACATTCGAAACCCGGAGTTGAAACAAACGGCGAAGCCGATGAGGCACTCGACTCTTCCCAACCGATTAAACGGTGACCCATGCCCGAAACCAAGCTTTACGCGGAGTCATGGGGGAAAGACACGAGGGTTCGATGGCGGGAATTGAAGGAGGGTAGGTGTTTGGGCTCTTAGGCTCATGCAACATGCGCTTATTTGTTCATGTTTACTTAAAACACGTTTTATTAACCTAATCGGTTGGAAAAGATTGCTCTTCTTTTTTTTTTCGAACTACTCGATTCCCGGATCTGGGCCCCGTCACTACGTCTATAAGCCCCTCGTATTCCACCCGTATTTCGACCTCCCGGGCGGATGCCCCGGCGAGGGTCCTATAGGGCAAGCGGGTCCCACCGACCGAAAGAAAACGATCCTAGAAGTCCTGGCGGTAATCGAGTCTTAACGAGCATTCGATGTAAATTACGGACAAAGCCGACGTCAAAGTCAAGATCGTGTCCGAGAGCTCGACAAAAAGGTCGGCATGATTTGACCGATAAATGTCCACAATTGATCTTGACTTGTCGTCGCTAAGCCGTAATTAGGCATGGAATAACCGTTAATCCTTGATGACTCAAAGGTCATGCCGGGAGTCGTTGTATAATTTGTGCCGCCGAGCCGAAGTCAAGGCGCCGGTCAATATCTTGGTCAAAGTCTGCGGCGGAAAGCCGGCATGACTTCGACCGATTAGGGACCCGAAAGATATTGAGTCGGTATGCCGACAAAGGCTTGAAAGGAAAGGTCTATACACGGACATGTGGCATGACACGTACTAGCACTAAAAACCAACCGGGTCTCGGACAAAGTGTGTCACGGACAAGTGCATGGTCGACACGAGGCTCCATGGGATGTTTGGGTAGTCCCGTGCTCATCCGAGAGGCGTAATAAGACCAAACGGACCGCGACAAGGATTTCCCGGATTAGGGACGTAGTGTGCAGTGTACGGTCAACGTGCGCGTAGTGTGCAAGAAGTCTATCTTCTTTTTCTGAGAAAAATAGAAATTTCTTATGTGTCTTAAAAAGGCATGATGCATGATTTTTTTTTTTGAAAATTTTCTTTGAAAATCTTTTTTTTTTTGAAAATCTTTTTTTTTTTTTGAAAATTTTATGAACACATAAGCACATAAGCACAAAAATTCCGACAATTAGGGACATTATTCCGACAGTCAAAATTTTGACTTTTCTGAGGCGGCCAAAAACAAACACGAAAATTGTGCAAAAATCAACACACACAAAGCAAAGGATTTTCAAATGTTGAGACGGAAGCTTGACCCTCAAAAGCTTTTCCTTTTTTTTTTTTTTGAAAACGGTGATACCGGTACGTGGGATTGTTAGACCACAATTTATCCCCGACTCGTGTTAGGAGGCGATAACGGGAAGTTTAATGGTTTCCACCAATATACCAAATATCATTTTTTTTTAGAAAAAGCTTATTGTCCCCAGCGGAGTCGCCACTGTGATGATGTTGCCATCCCATTTTTTTATTTGAAGGAAATCAACGAAACGGAGTCGCCACGTCATTTTTGTTTTAAGGGCCAAAACTTTGAAAAAAGCCCGAGATCAGAGATTTAGGTTCGGAGGTCATGTTACGCGTCGGGAAGGACGTTAGTGTGCACCCGACGCGCCTCGTAAAACGAGTCTTCCAAACATTTGAAATCCTTTTGTTGTGTGTGTGTGTGTGTGTGTGTGTTTTGACCAAAATGAGTTGAAACTGAGAAAAACAAAAATGGGGAACTCTTTATAAGACTTTGAAAAATCCCCAAGATTTTTGGTATGATTTTTGGGTCGAGTCTTGGCACTCAAAAGATTTTTGGATTTGAAAAGCCATTCTGCCAGAATGAAAGAAGGCAGTTGACCCTTGACTTTGAAATGGACTTAAAGGCTTCAAAACTTCAGAATCTGGGGAAAGTCCGAGAATGAAAGTTGCTCAAAACACCCTAAATAGGGTTTATGAAAAGGAACTTTCCATTTTGGAAGTAATTTGAGGGGTCAAAACCTTCTGGAAATCTCAGATGTGAAATCTGGATTTCCAGAAGCTGATGAACTGGCATCAAAAAGAAAAATTGAAAAAAGGAGTTTTACTCACTCAAAAAATAAAATAAAAATATGTCTGGAAAGCTCTGGATGTTGGCTACAAAAAGTGTTTAGTAGTCAACATCTAATTCCAAGTTTTACTGGGTCCAAAAAATAGTAAAATGGACTGAGGTCTCAGAACAATGCTACTGGACAGCAAGATGTTCTTGAGGGAAAATGTGATTTTTGGGGGATTTGCATCTATGTTCACCCCATTTTCATCCCTAGACTTGATACCACTATCTTTTGTTAAGTGGTTATCATATTCAAGTCATCCTTGGGGAATTTATGGGGTTGAAACATGTCCTTTGCAAAGGGAAAGGGGGTTTTGTAAAGATGAAACCAAGGAGAAAGAATTGACTAAAGATCTAAAATGTGGACCACTTGAGATGGTCATTCATGAAGATGAACTTCAAGATGACCATCTTAGGTCAAAACTCAAGTTAAGCTAGACATAAAATAAGTCAAAGTAAGAAGAACAAGATGATCAAGAGATCAAAAGAGAATTTTAGGGTTTTGAGAAGGAGGGCTTTACCAATGGTGACACCCTATCTTCCTAGGCTTGGAATTTGACTTGAGGAGTATCAAGATTTGGTGTTTGGCTTGAGGAGTCTCAAGGTTTGGTGTGTTTGGTATTTGATTGGGAAAGATTCAAGAGAAAATGGTGGCAATCTAAGGATTCCCACCGTTTCTCTCTATATTTCGCCGTAACTTCGTTTGTGAGTAAGTTGTGTTGTGTAAACTGAGAGAGGAGGGTTCAATTTATAGGCCCTCTGAAATTACATACATGTCCGCGCGGAGGTCCCTGTAAAACGTGCCTGGTGCATTAAATGCTGCTCCAGGCTTTGAACAGGAAGAATATTTTTCAAAATATCAGCAGAAATTGTTTTTCAACTTGCTGTTTCGGGATTTTCTTAATTCTTTTGCTTTTTTGGATTCCTTTTTTGGTTTAACTTTAAATGGCAAACCCTAACCTACTCTTGCTTGGTTAGGAAGGTTAGAGATTGTTAGAAATGTTAAAACTTTCGTTAACTTTCTAACGAAAAAAACTACCAACTCAAATTGGAGCACTTACACCCGCCTCCCCCGAGTTGATTACGGACTATTTTAGAAATTTTTGTACTAATTTATACTTGTTTGTAAACATTTGAGACATTTGGTACCCGCGGGAGCCCCTCCCCCCTCTCCCCCCACTCCCCCCCTCTCCCCCTCCCGATTTGGTACGGTGATATTTAATTTTTATTTGGTACGCTGATATTTGATTTTTAGTTTTTATAGTTTTAGTTTTATAAATTGAAATGTTATATCAAGTACAAAAAATTTTTATTTATTGATATTTTAAATTATTTTTTTTTTAATTTATTTCAGAATCAGCGACGGAAATTTCCGTCGCTGAAATTAATTTATTTCAATTAATTTTTTTTCAGCGACGGAAATTTCCGCCGCTATATCAATTAATTTTAATTTAATTTTTGATTATAGCGGCGGAAATTTCCGTCGCTGGAATAAAAATTAATTAAAATAAATTAATTTCAGCGGTTGAAATTTCCGTCGCTGAAATTAATTTATTTTAATTAATTTTTATTCCAGCGACGGAAATTTCCGCCGCTATCTTATTTAATTTTTATTTAATTTTTGATTTCAGCGGCGGAAATTTCCGTCGCTGTAATAAAAATTAAATTAAAATTAAATAATTTCAGCGACGGTAATTTCCGCCGCTGAAATTAATTTATTTTAATTTAATTTTTATTACAGCGACGAAAATTTCCGCCGCTGAAATGAAAATTTAATTAAATTAAATTGATTTAACGGCGGAAATTTCCGTCGCTGGAACCATTAATTCACCGGCGGAATTAAATTTCGTCGGTAAAATCAAAAAATATCGGCGGAAATTGACCCGTCGGAGCACTGCGACGGGCTGGTAGCGGCGGACCACCGACGGAATTTTTCTTCCGGTGATTACTTTTAGCGACGGAAATTGAATTTTAGCGACGGAAATTTCCGTCGCTAAACGACCTTTTTCTGGTAATGATTATTGACCAAACCTGAGGGAGGACGCGCACGCCTATGTTAGAAAATGTGATAAGTGCCAAAGGTTCTTCGACATTCCTAGACTACCGGCAGTTGAGCAAACACTTGTAATACCTACGTGGCCATTTAATATGTGGGGGATCGACATCATTGGACCCTTCCCTCCCGCCCGAGGTAATTGCAAGTACGTGATAGTAGCTGTTGATTACTTTTCCAAATGGGTAGAAGCGAAAGCATTGGCCAAGATAACGCAAGAGAACGCAATCAACTTTATCCACGACCACATCTGGTGTCGATTTGGGCTCCCACACACACAATTGTATCTGGTGTCTACGGCATTTACAACGGAGTTGGCAAGAGTAAAAGTTCGTCATGCAAAGTCATCCGTGAGTAGACCTCAAGGCAACGGACAAGCAGAAGCTGCCTACAAACTGGTCCTAATAGCCCTGACTAAGAACCTTGAAGGACGCGAGGGCAGATGGTTGGACGAACTTCCCCTAGCCTTATGGGCTGTTCGCACAACCACCCGGGGGACAACCGGGGAAACCGCATTCGTACTAACCTTCGGTTCTGAGGCTATGGCACTAGCTGAGATGGCCATCCCTACTGTGAGAAATTCCCATTATGACAAGTAAGTCAACAAGGATAATAGGCTCCTAGACCTAGACCTGATAGATGAGAAACGACTAGCTGCACAAATGAGGATGGTAAACTACAAGCAAATGACCAAGGCATACCATGACAAGAGGGTCATCAGAAGAGTATACCAAGTAGGCGATTGGGTACTTAGAAAAATTGAAGCAACTGGTCGGAAGGCAGAACAAAACAAGCTCTCCCCAAATTGGGAAGGTCCCTATATTATAACTCAAGTCATTCGAGAAGGGACCTACAGATTGAAGACTAAGGAGGGGAAAGAGCTCAAGCATCCATGGCATTCCGACAACCTTTGAAAGTACTATCATTAATGTTGGTTTACTTTCGTAATAGATTAGTTTTCAGCCATTAGTCTTTTACTTTTTCAGTATGGTAGGATTGCAGTTCGATGTAATCAAATTCAGTTTATGAAATTTACTTCTTCAAATATGCAAAGCAATTGCCACTACTAACACATGGGAAGACGAGGATCCTATCCACGACTCTTCTACACACGAAACAACGAGGACCCTGTCCTTGGCCTACAACATATCAAAGTCAAAACGATTGTCTGACCAACATTTAAAATTCTGACAGCCAAGACCGAGGACCCTTCCTCGGCCTACTGGCTCGCTTTCCGTCTTGACGAGGTCCCACCTCGACTCAATGACTAACAAATTCTAACAGCCAAGACCGAGGACCCTTCCTCGGCCTACTGGATCACCTTCCGTCTTGACGAGGTTCCACCTCGACTCAATGACTAACAGGCTCTAACAGCCAAGATCGAGGACCCTTCCTTGGCCTACTGGTTCACCTTACGTCTTGACGAGGGTCCGCCTTGACTCAAGGACTACAGGTTCAAACAGTCAAGACCGAGGACCTCTCCTCGACCTGTTGACTAGCCTCACATCAAGACAAGGAAACACCTTGTCACAAAGACTACAGGCCTCACACGTCTAAAACCTGTACACGAGTCATCTTCCTCGGCACAAGGGGACGGAAATGAAGAAAATATCCCAACAGTCAAGACCAAGGAGCCTTCCTCGGCCTAATGGCTTGAGATTCAGTCAAGACCGAGGAACCCCACCTCGGCCTGATGATTCGTCTTATAAGGGTGAGGAACGAGGAACCTTCCTCGGCTTCCCCCCAAAACAAGACTTGTACTTGTCCATAGCCCACAAAAAAACATTCAAACAATTCATAATAGCAATACGACATGAGTTGAAACAAAAGGACTTTTCATTGATATTTAAAAGGAAAAGTACACAAGTCCTAACACTATTACAATCAAAGCAGAAAGGAAAATCCTAATCCTAAGTCTGCTCGTCTTCGAAGGGTTTCTCCAAAAACTCCTCGGTCGCGGCATCTGTGGTAGGATGGATGGCCTGCTCGGTTTGTGCATTGGTTCGAGCTTCCCCACCTTGTACCTCCTCGGTAGCACCACCCCCGACTTCATCCTCCATCTCCTCGTCCTCAATCATCTCAATCAAAGCATTGAGATTGCCAGGATCGACGGACGGGGGAACTCAAGCCTCTCGGCCGGCTTGAGCATCCTCCTTAGCCATGATACCCAAGTTATATTCAGAAAAAGGGATAAGGTGGTGAAGAGCACGAGCCTCTTCGTCATACTGCTCCTTGCAAATAAGCCGAGCAATGGCATTCAAGTCCAGCCCATGGGAGGTATCGGCCATAAGACGATGGGCCAGATGTAGGTAGCCATCCTCAAACATCGTGGTCGTCTTATCATCCACAGCATCTTTGAAGGCCTGGCTTGCCTTGAACCGAGTTATGGCCTCCTCTTCCTTCGAAGGAATGATGGCTTCCAGATCTCGGCATTTGGCCTCGGCCACCTCGGCTCTCCCTAGGGCCTTAAGCTTCTCCACCTCGGCCAACTCAGTGTTCTTTAGCTGGAGGGCTTCCTTGGATTTCAAATGAGCATCCTCGGCTCTTTTCACCTCGGCCTTGACCTTTACCTTGGCCTCTTCCAGCTCGGTCTCTCGGACCCTCAACAGCTCGGCCAGAGCTGCCTTCTCAGTCTCGCCCTTCTTTTGGGCGGCCTTCAGTTCATACATCTGTTTATCCGCAGCCTTGGCCAGAGCGTTCTCGTAGGACGTCACGGTAGCCAGCTTCAAGAAAATCAACATCAGAAATTACGCTATAGTGCAAAAGTTAAGAGATCAAAAATACGAGATAACTACCTCGGAGATCAACAGCCCTTTACGGCCTAGCAGGTTCTCCTTGCTCGGTTTCTCACGAACAAGCTTCTCGTAAGCCATCTCATCCAAGGCCCTCTGCACGGGAGCCCGGCCTAGCCTCACGTGTGCGCCCGTTCTGGCAAGTAAAGGGATGTCCCTCAAGGGCTGAACATTGGCCACAAGTTACCGGGCAAGCTCCTCGACATCGTCATAATTTTTGATTGTTTGGACAGTGAGGGCTGGAGGAGCTTGAGGATTTGAAGACTCAACTGCAGCCCGTTTGGCTTGGGGCTCCTCGGCAGCAACACCTTGGGGCCTCTTTTGACCAGAACGCCATTGGACGAGATCAGTTACCTCGGCAGACGGGATGTCGGACTCCAACTCAACAGCATCAACATGGGGGCTATGCCCCTCGACAGTTGACGATTTATCTCGGCCTTCGGAGGCCTCCTCCTCGACATCTCCAAGTTCCCCTCTCAGCTTGACGGGAAGGGGTTGATCCCCCTTGGCATTCAGGAGGAGTTGGCGACGAGTGGCCTCCTCCTTTCTATCAGTCAAAGTCGAGGTCTTGGCCAGTCGCCTCCTCATTTTGATCAGGTCCTAGGCACTGACATTTTCCATGGCCATCTCTGCTTCCTGCTTCGGGGTTAGATCTGCAGAAATGAGGACGAGGGGGTTACATTACGAAATGGACAAAACAAACATCAAGTATCAAAGGCAAGGAAAGAATAATTAAAGCCTACAACATCCGTTTCCCTAAGGCACTGATCCTTAGGGTTGAGCTTGCAGCGTTCGCATTCATCATGAAATACAAGACCGGGATGGGTCCTCCAGTCGTTAAACCGTCTTCCCCTCTTAACGATGACGAGGGGTACCATGCCATCCTTTGGTCCCGGCATCAATCCATCCTGGACGTAGTAACGCTCATCGACCTCCAAGGCAACCCAGTCAAGAAGCCCAACTTCAGAAAATTCGAGGAGACGCTTGATTAAGTCTTTGGACCACCCAACCTTCAGCACTTCCCTAGACGCAGATGGCACGTCAGAAGGAGAGGGGAACTCCCAGCCTTGTCGGCTCTCTACCCTAATTACGTGATTCTCCCAGCCTCCTACCTTGCTGGACATAGGGAGAATAATCTTCGTCTTCTTGGAATCACTCCGTATGATGAGGAGCCGAATACTCTTTGCGTATCCGATAGAGAAGAAGTGACGAAAGGCATCTTGGGTAGGCTCGTAACCTAAGCTACGGCACAAGACTATGAAGCTGACTAGGACCCTAGTCCCGTTGGCTCCTAACATAGCCGGGACAGCCTTCATGTCACCCAGAAATTCATTGATGAAGGGGTCCAAAGGGAGACGAAGTCCCGGCTGAAATTGCTTGAAGTAGAAGTGGACATGGTTGTCGTTGTAGTAAAATATCTTCTCCTCTGCTTCGTTTTCAAAGGTGGGACGTCTAATATAAGTTAAACGAAACTCGTTCCGGTCCACCCCGTATCTCGTATATAACGCCTCCAGTATGGGATCCGCGGCCTTGACGAGTCTATCTCGGCCTCGGCCTCCTCTTCCTCGGCCACCTCTTCCTCGGCCTCCTTTGCCTTCAACTTGCTCGCCCTCAATAAAGGCGTCAACGATCTTGGTAGACGAGGAAGCTTCACCCCCTCTTCCCGTCATATCTGCAAAATGCCGAGGAACCAAAGTTAGAACATCGTCCCAGGCTGATACTCAGACGAGGAAGAGGGGCGCTCCTCCTAGTCATTACAGTAAGGCCGAGGAGGGAGCCTTACCATTCAGACGCTCACGAGCAATGTGATCTGAAGACGGGTAGAACAAATTGATATGCTCAATGATCTCGGCTCTATCCTCAAACAAGATTATACTAGGGGACAAGGAATCAACTCGATCTATCCTCGTCTTGTCCGGATATTGAATGAACAATCTCGTACGACCATACTTCCTCAACATTTCTCCTATATCAGCCAAGTTCACCAGCAACCATGGTCCTCTTTCTCTCCGATAAACTCTAAGATTGCCTTTATGGTACCCATAACGAAATCAACGGGAATGATCCCAAGAACGAGCCATTTTCTAAGGGGGAACGAAGGATCAATGGGAGAGTTCAAACAAATATTCAAGAAAATCAAAAACTTCAAAAAGCTTCAAGGGTCAACAATGGCGGACCAAGATCCTACCAAAACCCTAGAAATTGCAAAATAGAGTACGAAAAGCAATAAAAGGGAAGAAATGTATACCTGGTTGTTGGAAATGGTCGGAATCAAGCAACGGAATCAACTACGCCGGAGAATCAAGTGTCGCCGGAGAAAAACTCGAAGAACACGGTGGGTTTTCAAAATTCTTGGTTTCGCTCTCAATACTCCGGGTGCTGAAAGGTTAAATGGAAAAGGGATTTTGTTTTTATACTCCATAAACCGGATCAAACCCGAAAGTTAAATGGGTCCATGGGTTTGGCGCCCACAACAATTAATGCGTGTGCCGGTTTCCAAGGCATGTCAGACATCGTGGGACGCGCCCATCATGGCACCATCAACTCGGCGGATAATGAAACGACGCATACATGAAGCGACACCGATACGTGGCAACCTGTTCGTATTCTCATAGACGAGGACGAGATGACTTTCTCCTCGTCCTAAGTCGAGCTAGAAAGTCAGGGGCCACTGAACAATATAAACCGAGCTACGAACATGGGCTTGCCCGGGTCAGGCCCAAGTGGATTGGGTCATAAACATAATCCATCTCAAGTTACGACATGGGCTTCTCGTACTTGTCATCTCGGCATCAACCAGGGCGACCAAAGTTTACCAAGGCCCAGCAAGCACATAAATGCCCCAACTATGAGGGCCGAGGAGACCTCCCTCGTATGCCGAGATCACCTCCATAGAGGACGAGGTGCCTTCCTCGACCTTGACGTTGTCAGTGGGCTCTCTATGTTACTTATTCTTTCCCCGGCTCATCATGGATCGAGAGGTCATGAATGACGAAGAGAGAAAAGTTCGCACCTCGTCATATCTCCATATGACGTGGAGACAAAATCATTAACCTCGGCATACCTTCATGTCGAAAGGTCTTCATATGACGAGGAGACAAATTTATTCATCTCGGCTTACCAGCTCATGACGAGATAAGAAATTTCCTCTAATCGGCTTTCCGGCAAGCAGTTCATATAATCCTAGTCAAACAAGAATTCAACAATTATAATCCAATCAAGATTGTAACCACCTACATCAATTCAAGTCAAACAATGACTCCTTAACAGATATAATCCTCCCAGAATTATATCTTATCTATTTACAGTCCAATTCAACATGGATTCTGTCAATCCATCACTATAAATACAAGCCATATATCACATTATTTGGTACGTTACTTTTGATATTTCGAAACTCTGTCAATTTAGTTTCTTTCACTACAAACCGTAAACTTACTCTCACGCCGGAGGGCCTTCGCCGGTGAAGCCCCGGCTTAGTTTACGTGTTTTGTCTTATTTTCAGGCCACGCAATCGCCGAAGCAAACGATCGCTTGAATTTGGACTGATTTAACAATTTTGGCATCATCAAAAATATATTTCAATTAAATAGAATACAATGATAGTAGGGATATAAAAAAAAAAAAAAATCACTTGATTGAACTGATACAAAATCCATAAGTCTCTCTTACCTCGCTAGAATGAATCACCGAATATTCCATGATTTTTACAAAATAATTATTCTGCACCACAACTCACATTAATCTACACATTATACATCACAACTGATATTACTCGGGTCCCACCTTTAAGCTTCTTGCGTCTGCACTCCTGGAAATGGCCGCACTGACTGAAGGTCTCTCTCTTATACTCTCTTATACCCTGGAAACAATTCTAACAAGCGAATGCATCTAGGTTTAGGAGTATTTATAATACTATTAATACCCTAAAACTTAAATATGGTCCGAGCACACCAAATTTAGCACTCAAAAATTCAAGGCTCATTGGCCCACTTTCATTTAAACTATAATTAACCCAAATTAATTAAAACCCAATATTAATAAATAAATTTAATCTATATAATGCTATTCTTGGCTGAATAATTATCAGTCATTTAAAAAACTTAAACAAAACAATTTACCAAATAAACCTCGTAAATTTTGGGCTATCACAATTTAGTTACTAAACTAACTTAATTTGTTAAAATAACTAACCAAATTTGTTAAAAGACTAATATTTACTTGTAAAATTTAATTTTTTATATAAATTTTGTTACAAATCTAACGGATTTTGAAATTCTTTTAATTATTTAACTATTTTCAATAACAATGATTTTTTTTAAAAAAATAAAAATTAAAAATAATAAATAATTTAAACCTTCGAAATCGTTTAACCAAAACCGAAAACTGACGGTTGAAACCGTGAATCGGGAACCTGAATTACACGATTCTAACATGGTTCCCTCTTCCACGAAACCAGGAATCGGCTGTTCAAAACCGGGAATCGGGATTTGTACCCGGATGAGCACGTCTAGCTATACCACCATCATTTTCTCTAGGAAAAATTGCAATTCGATTATCAACGTTTGCATCACTTTTGTAATTTAATTCTCAATATTGAAAAGTTGCAACTCGATCCCTATATATATATATATATATATATATATATATATATATATATATATATATATATATATATATATATATATATATAATTCAAGGCTCATTGGCCCACTTTCATTTAAACTATAATTAACCCAAATTAATTAAAACCCAATATTAATAAATAAATTTAATCTATATAATGCTATTCTTGGCTGAATAATTATCAGTCATTTAAAAAACTTAAACAAAACAATTTACCAAATAAACCTCGTAAATTTTGGGCTATCACAATTTAGTTACTAAACTAACTTAATTTGTTAAAATAACTAACCAAATTTGTTAAAAGACTAATATTTACTTGTAAAATTTAATTTTTTATATAAATTTTGTTACAAATCTAACGGATTTTGAAATTCTTTTAATTATTTAACTATTTTCAATAACAATGATTTTTTTTAAAAAAATAACAATTAAAAATAATAAATAATTTAAACCTTCGAAATCGTTTAACCGAAACCGAAAACTGACGATTCAAACCGTGAATCGGGAACCTGAATTACACGATTCTAACATGGTTCCCTCTTCCACGGAACCAGGAATCGGCTGTTCGAAACCGGGAATCGGGATTTGTACCCGGATGAGCACGTCTAGCTATACCACCATCATTTTCTCTAGGAAAAATTGCAATTCGATTATCAACGTTTGCATCACTTTTGTAATTTACCCTAGCATATATATATGTATATATATATATATATATATATATATATATATATATATATATATATATATATATATATATATATATATATATATATATATATATATATATATATATATATTGTTGTAAATTGATGTAAAAACTAACGTAATATTATTTTTTTGACAAAACCCAAGTCATTTGCCAAGGAAATGACTTTTTAAAGGGCATGCTTCTCATTTCGCAACTGATAAAAATAATTGCCCTTTAACTTTAAAATGGCGTAGTTTTATAACTCCTAGTTAAAGAAAAAATAATAATTCAAAAATAAAAAAAAAACAAAATAAAATATTGAAACTAATGTCTAATGGTGATGGTGATGCTAGTAGTGGTTGTGATCGATGGTGTTGGGGTTGAAATAAGGCTTCGTTTGTTTCAACGTAAAATATTTTCTAGAAAATGATTTCGTGTAAAATGTTTCTCGAAAAATGAAGATGTTTTTCGAAAAATTAAGATGTTTGCCGAAAAATGATGTTTTCCGGAAAATGAAGATGTATTCCTCAAAAATGAAGACGTTTTTCGGAAAATGAGAAACATGTTTTCGGCTGTTTGGTAAAGAAAATATTTTTCGAAAAATATTTACATGTATTTAATGAAAATATTTTTCGAAACCGAATATCATTAGATTAATGTGATGATATATTTTTATTGAAATGAGTGTCTTCAAAATTATATTTTCTTGAATTATTAATTTTTTTTATTAAAACTTTTTTTCCTTTTCTTCTTTAATTTTTCTTCGAACCAAGTGATTTTTTAGCTAATTATTATAATGTATGATGCTGCAGGAATCGTGCTTATCAATCTCCGTCCAGTCGCAAGACTGATCACCTGGCTTCTTTGACCTGAAAACAGAACCCACGACTAGTCGTATGATATCCGGCGAAGACCCTCGGGCGTGAGAGTATGTATGGAGTATTTGAGAGCTTATAAGTTATAAAGAACAATGTATTCAGAACAAATAGTAATTACCTTTGAACGGTTGACGTTGTGATGTATTTATAGGCGTTTGTGAGAGTTGTAATTGTGGTAGGATTGCTAGAGATCCCTTGAATCACGACCCAAATTAGGGATATAATCGTGTCCATATATAGCTCCTGGTTCGTAGGGAGTTTGTTAAGAATAGAGTTGTAAATACGCCTGGACTCTGTAGGTCGACGTACTCTCGTAGGTCGAGGTCGCCTGTTTGGGTCTAGGTCGACCTGACTGATGATAGGGTCAGATAATGCACGTAAAGGATATGGATCGTAATGTCAGACCAAGCTAGATCGGGACCTTTGAAGTCGGACAATGAGCTAGGTCGAATGATCTTGCTGATGATGGGCCTTGGGCCTGGTAATACTTGGGCCGACCCACTAAGAACGTGGTGGCAATAATAGATGAATAATAAGGCTTCGTGTATTGGGCCTAGCCCGTCACTTTTATTCCGTTCAATGGCCCCCCAACTTTCTGAGTTGACTTTGTCGACCAGGAAGTTACAAGAATTTGTGATGAATATTTGATTAGGTCGCATGTAGATGCTCGAACTAATTGTTGGTCGACCAATAATGACGTGGCTCAATCTTGACCACAGATGGATTTTAATGGCCGGATCCGTTGAAGCGCCACAATGATGAGGAAAATACGGCGCATTGGGACAACTGCTTAGGAAATCGCACCAGCCTTAAATGCTTGAGAAGAAACCGTATGAACCTTCCTAAACCCTTTCCAACTCAAATTAGGAAAGGTACAAAAGAAAAAACCTTTTCCTTTTCGAATTTTTACAATACTTGAATCTCTGAATATACACAGTGAGAATCGGTAACTCAGCAATCTGGTATCCTCAATATAGTTGGAATCGTTTCTTCGAAACAAACCCTTTCTTCGTCAAAGCTGACTTCGAAACAAACCCTTTCTTCGTCAAAGCTGAATAAGGTACCTCTCTTATTTCCTCGCTTCTAGGTTTAATTTTTGATTTTTCCTTTAATTCCGCCATGGCTAGGACCTTCAGTAGTGAACTTGGAGCACTACCAGAAAAACATGTTTTAGCGACGGAAATTTCCGCCGCTAAAGTCAAAATTCCGTCGCTAAAGTTCACCACCGACGGAAAAATTCCGTCGGTGGTCCGCCGCTATCATCCCGCCGCAGTGGCCCGACGGACCAAATTCCGTCGGTATACTTTTGATTTTACCGACGGAATTAATATTCCGCCGGTGATCTTTTGATATTAGCGACGGAAATTTTCGTCACTGAATTAATTTAATTTAATTTAATTTTTATTTCAGCGACGGAATATTTCGTCGGTGAAATAAAAATTTAATTAAAATGAATTAATTCAGCGGCGAAAATTTCTGTCGCTGAGATAATTTAATTTAATTAATTTTTAATTTCACCGGCGGAAATTTCCGTCGCTGAAATAAAAATTAAATTAAATTAAATTAAATTAATTCAGCGACGGAAATTTCCGTCGCTGTATTAATTAATTTTTATTCCAGCGACGGAATATTCCGCCGGTGAAATTAAATTTTTTATTAAATTAAATTAAAATAAATTGACATAGCGGCGGAAATTTCCATCGCTGGAATAAAAATTTAATCAAAATTAATTAATACAGCGACGGAAATTTCCGTCGCTGATAATGCAATAAAATAATTTAAAATATCAATGAACCAATTTTTTTTGTACCTGATATAACAATTCAATTAATAAAACTAAAACTATAAATCTAAAAACCAAATATCACCGTACCTAACTAAAAACCAAATATCACCGTACCAAATCGGGGGGGGGGGCTGGGGCTCCTGCGGGTACCAAATCGGTGGGGAGGCGGGGCGGGGACATCCCAGTACCCAAAATGTAGTATACAAACAAATATCACAAATGTTATTACAAACAAGTATAAATTAGTACGAAATCAACTCGGGGGGATTGGGGAGGCTGGAAATTACCGCCGCTGCTCTAGATTCTGCATCTGGGCCATCAACATCGCAAATTTACGATCCGTCTCCTCCTGATGCTGCGCAAGCTCTGCCCTAGCCTGTGCCTGAGCCTCCGCAAGCTCTGCCCTAGCCTGTGCCTGAGCCTCCAAAAGAGCCTCTGCAGTCATGCGTCTCTCCTCAGCCAGCTGAGCCTCCAGAGTGTCGATCCTCGAAGCATTATACCGAGTATCGGGCGTGAAAACATTTGACCGACGGCCGGTCGACGTCGATGGGCATTGCAGCCCGTAATCCCCCATCCCTAACACTCGGTCTCCTCTCTTTGGATGTCCATTCGAGGTGACCGAGTGCCAAACTTCAGGCACGAAAGGAACGGGATGGCCGGGAGGAGTACCTTCGGGAACAACGGCGGCTTGATATGTACTCTGTCAAAATAAAACAAACAAATATAATCATATACACAATGTAATGTACATAAATAAATTTACATATTAAAAATCAAGTCATTTAATTATAGTTTACTTACAAAGGCATTGGCATGGCGATCGTCAACCCATTGCGGAGGTTGATGGGGCGATGTAGGAGGTCGAACAAGGGTGCTAACGAAAACATCCAAAAATCTGACATCCGGGCCATGTTCCTTTTCCTATAAATAAAATAAGCGAGATTATAATTTTGAAATTGTATAAATACAACATTTAGCTTCCCATATTATCCTTGTGATAAAAAATGTTCTCTTTAATCACTAAAGTTGTGAGTATAATATTTACTTACTTCATTAGGATTTAGGGATAATCTTAGAAAAGAAAACATACACTACATTTACACTAAAACTCTGGATTTCATAGCATCAACATGGCTCCCAGCTAACATACGTACATAAACCTATTTAAAAGCATGCATACACTACATTTAAACTAACACCCCATGTATTTCTTATCATTTACACTAACACCCACCAACAACGTGCATACAACCGTCCTGTTTGGTTTCAAAGTCAATTAAACTAAAACCATGGATTTCATAGCATCAACATGGCTCCAGTGGAGCCTGCTCTATTTGCCTAAGCCTGTTGGGCAATAGCTATCGCCCCATCCGACGACCAATGTTCGCAAAAGCTACCAAACACCTCTTCGGTCATCCAAGGAGGTGTCAAGGGCGCTAATCCCGCCGCGAGCCGCTTAATATAAAATTTAGACTTCGTCATACCTATAAAAAATATGAATATCTCGTAAACATATAACGATAACATTATAAAATTAAAAGAGTATAATCATTGTTAATTAAACTAATTAAGGATAGATAAGTATGTTACCAATATGATCCCGAAATAACTTCGAACACTGTTTCTTGAAAACATATTTAACCGACGCCTCGTCGATATCCGGCGTCCATGTAAATTTCAACTACAACATATAATGATAACATTACAAAACTAAAAGAGTATAATCATTATTAATTATAACATTTTAATATCAAACTAACATTTAAGTTTTAAATAAAAACCATTAACACATTACCTTAAACTCCTCCCAATCATTCTCCTTCTCCTTCCGTGGCAATGATTTCCAGTTGGGCCAAAACTCTGGCATGACCCGAGACCGCCAATACTGCCCAATCTTTATCCCTGGTGTAGGGTATGCACCTACAAACCTGCCAAGTATATTTATACAATAACATTTTAACTTAAATAATGAATTATATATAAAACAAAAAGGAACCTACTTATATCAAATTAATGAAGAGTTACTTACTGTACATAATGTGGCGATATCTGGAGAAACGTCCTCCCCTCAGAATCGACAGGAGTAGGAGTATCGGCCCCAGAGGTGGAGCTGGTACTATTAAGTGTAGGGTCAACATCATCAGTACCGGTAGCACCTGTATCAGATCGGGACGGTTGCATCCCAGTAATAGATGTGTACACGGGGCGTGTCTTCATGCCCGCTCTACTAGAACTCATATCTAAATACACTAAAAATATTAAAATATATAACTTTAACAATAGGAAACAATATATTCACAATACATATAGCTCCTCGAGATTAAATGTTCAAAAAAAACAAAAATTAACACGATGGATTGGATTAAAAATTAAATTGAATTGAATTGAAATAATGTGTGCGAGAAATCTTCCTCGTCCTCGTGACCTATGAGCCGACAGCTTAATTGAAACTCTCCGGGTAATCATTTTCCATGAATCCGAGACCAATGTATGATTATGCTGTAATCGGAGACTAGTCTCCGATTCATGGAAATCGATTACCCACAGAGTATCAATTAAGCTGTCGACTTATAGGTCACAAGGAAGAGGTATGTTTCTCGCTCGCATTATTTCAATTCAATTCAATTTTAATCCAATCCATCGTGTTATCTTTTTGACAGAGCACACTCACCAAATAAACTAAAACAATCGTTGACAAATTTTAATAATCTAACGCATTCACAATACATATAAAACTTTAAAGTTCTAATAATCTAAAGCATTCACAATACATATAAAACTTTAAAGTTCTAATAATCTAAAGCATTCACAATACATATAAAACTTTAAAGTTCTAATAATTTTAAGTATTCACAATACATATAAAAACTTTAAACTATTATTAATCTTCTGCAGTAGATTTAGACGCGTAAAGGCATTGCAGTCTTGGAATCAACGGCATGTAACGCAACTACTTATGTGGTTTGTTTTTCTTGTGTTTTGAACTACCCCTCCGATTTGGCTTATATCTACTTTCTCCGCAAATTGAACACTTTGTCTTCTGTGAATCTTCCTTGTAGAATAGCATGCAGTCATTCTTACACGCATCAATCTTTTCATAACATAGCCCAATCTACCCAACCAACTTCTTTGTCTCATTAAATTTTGTAACCATCGTATTCTCTTTCGGCAACATCCACTTAATTGCTTTCATGATACGATTATAAGCAGACTGGCTAATATTGCAATCAGCCTTTATGTTAAGGAGCTCAGCCACAGCCTCCAACACACTGATCTCACAACCTGGATAGACCTTCTCTTTTGCAGAGTCCATAGCATCAATAAATTTCTTGGCTGCAGGGGTTGGTTCTTGCTGTTGGTTCTCTGACCAATCTAATTCAGGACCGGATGCATCCCTAACCATATCTTCCATATTCAAAGGTGGTTCTTCATTGTCCTGAAAAATAGGTTCGGGTTCGGGAGGTACATGAATATTCCTGGGGGGATTATTCGCAACATTTGTGCACAATATCATTTGCTCACCATGACGAGTCCACCGTTTGTACCCAACATCAAACCCATTACGCAAAAGATGTTTTTGAGTATCGATCAAGCTTAGATACTTGATATTACAACACTTGGCGCATGGAACAAAATTGGGATGTTAATAATTATTTGATTTCATAATATATTAACAGTTTAGAAGTAATTAACGTATTACCATTCCCTAAATTTGAATTACAAACTTAAAAGAAACACAGATCTTCTTAAAATAAATTTAAATCTTCTATCTCATATTTAACAATATATTAACAGATCTTCTTAAAGTGTCTAGGAACTCGTTCCTGCTCCCGAACTCGAATCTCTACTCTTCCTCTGCCTCGGTCCCCGAGAGGTCTTTGGTCTAGGTATGTCGAAAAAGTCAGTCTGAGCTCGTCCTGGCTCAGGTATCGTGTGAGCTGGTGGATCAATCAGTCTGGTAGCTCTCAGTACTGCTCTTTCCTGCCTCAAGGCCTCTCTGCGAGCTATCACTTCGGGATCATTTCTCAAAGCAGCTCTCTGAAGCTCCCGTCTCTCATAATCTGTTGCAATGTCGCCAGTGATTTCATCAGGGTTGCTCTTGGCCTCTATGTCTCTTAATGTCCGGCTGGAAGAATAGTCTGCCCCAAAATACTCTCGGCGTCGAGCCTCTATCATCAGCTGTACAGGACCTTGCTGCTCCTCGTACCATATCAGATACTCGGTGGTCAGAAATATGATACCTCTAGTCTGACGAAGTAGTGGTAGTATCAGAAGAAAGCTCTCTAGAAATGCTCTGCTAAAGAACTGTGTAGTCTGAGGCTCAGTCATAATCATTGGCATGGTATTAGTCGTCAACTGCTCTCTCAAAGTCCGAATGGTCTGCTGCGGGTATCCGTACTGTCTGCTCACTAGAGATGGAATGCAAAAGGATGATACATGTAGTCCCGGAAGTCAGACAATCACTGACTCGTCCTGAATATCTCTCATAATCTGCAATCCCCATGCCGAAATTCAATAGTACAGGTTTGCGGTCTCATATCGGGTCAAGGCCAACCTCCTATGCCAACTCTCAGAAGCGGCATCCCTCAATATCTTGCGCTGTCCAGTCGCCCAAGGTAATGTCGTCTGCCCCTCTGGCAGTGGCGAGATCAAGCGCAATCTCTCATACAGCCACAATGATAGTAATGGGCCGCTCGAACTGTACTCAGATCCTCCGGCTAATCTATCAATGCCGTGGTATGTCTTCGCTAGCAACAGTGGAATGATGTCCATCGCTCCCTGTCCAGATTGAATATGCCGGATGTCAACTCCTCGATCACCTCTCAGCTGCCTGATGATCTCTAACAGCGTAGCTGGACACACTCCGATGTAGCCGCAGAAGTAGTGCGCAGACAGAATGAGCAACATGAATATATCTAAGGAAGTGGATAGATCAAACAGTCTGGGGCTGGTCCGACTCAATCTGGCTATATGAGTCAAGTCTATGAATCTATCGTCAACGACAATGTCCGATACCCAGTCTGCTGATAATCCCAAGAATTCAGATAGTTGCTCCGTAACTGATCGTCTGTCTCGCGGAAATGCCACAGTCCTCGACTCAGCCACACCAGTCAGTGCTCGAAAATCCTCCATCGTTGGCATCAGATCGTTGTATGATAGGGTGAACACATGTCGCTTCGAATCCCAAAAGCACGAAGCAGCTCGGAGCAGATCCCAATCAATCTTCCAATCTTTTAGAGACCAGATGCATGGCATGCTATACCTCCTGTTAATAAGTTTCTGGTGTTGTTTTTGGTGAAAGCGCGAGAGTTCAATAATGTCTTGTTGAAATTGATACTCTCGAGAAACAATTTCTCCATTGTAATGCTCCATGTTGCCTTAAATTGGGGCTGCTGGGATTTTTTACCTATTAATATTGTGAATAATTACAAATTGTTAATATTTAAAATTAGGTTTAGAATTGGGGTTGGCTTCATAGTATCAACAAATCTTGAGCTCTAGTTCAAACTAAACTAAAGGATAATGGTGTCCCTACCTAACCACTTACGCCCCTAGATATAACTTTATACAAATTAATTGTCATATAGGTTTCAAATTTTACAATTCTTTAGCAATATAATTATTAAGCAAACAGTATACGCTTCCAACCAGCTTTAATCCAACATGAAACCTAATTAAGCCAGAACATTTACTAATTTATTTTTTTCTCTTATTATAGCAATATAATTATTGTGCACTTTATTAATATATGTTTTAGGCAGCTTAGTTGGTTAGGTAGTTGAAATTCAACACTTGTTGACCTGGAATCAATACCTACTCTATCATTTAAGTGCCTGTTTAATAAACCTATCCCATCCCGAAATGCACGATTATATGAAATGCAAATATCACTTTGTCTACTTGCTTTATAATCAAAAATAAAGAAATTTCGGCTTTTATATTTTTTAAATTATTACTATTGTGAATAATTTTAAATATTAATATTTAATTTTTTGTTGTAAAATATATAATTTTACAATGATGAATTAAATTAACATTTATAAACAAGATGAGAGTCTTTCTCATCCACAAATATCAAAACCCTATCCCATCTTTGACCAAGAAAGACAGAGCAAACAAGTTCTCGACTGTCTGAGCAAAGGATTTTCTGTTTAATAAGAAATTTTTCCAGTTTCACTGTCCTCTTCTCTCTAAGGATCTCAAACATCACAGCCATGTTTGTGACAGTGCCTGTTTTACTCTTCATTGGTGTTATACGGTCACAAGTAAAAACAAGGTAACAGTATAACACCAGTGAAGAGAAAACAGACACTGTCACAAACATGGCTGTGATGTTTGAGATCCTGAGATACAATACGGACAGTGAAACTGGAAAAACTCTTATTAAACAGAAAATCATTTGCTCAAACAGTGGAGAACTTGTTTGCTCTGTCTTTCGAAACGAAAGATGGACGGATTTTGATAGCTGTGGATGAGAAAGACTCTCATCTTGTTTATATTTTAAGATGTTAACCACCAACCACAATTGTAACGACCCGAACTCTAGGCATTAGTTTAATCACGTGTTGAGCACGTATATATAGCGTGCAAATTATATTATTTATTATTTCGCATTTTAAATTGTGTAATTATGTGTTAGTTTAGCATTTTAATAACTTATATGATATTTTAAATATGTTAATAAATTAAATATAATTATTTAGTGTCTTATTGAAAATATTAGGAGTGGTGTAGTAAAATAATAAGTAGTGTTCGATTTAGAAATAATAATATTAAAAGTAAAGTAGTAATTTTTGGGTAAGTAGCATTTTATTATGAGACGGAAGGAGTAATAATAATAATAATAATAATAATAATAATAATAATAATAATAATAATAATAATAATAATAATAATAATAATAATAATAATAATAAAAGAGAAATGGGACGGATTGGTTTGGAAAAGAAATTGAATTTGATTTTGGATTGTGGGACCCATTAGTTTAGACTATTTGCATGAAAATTTGTTGACACCAAATTGTTCTTCACGTGGCTTGCTTGGAATTAAGGAAGAGGTGGCAATCCCTTGGTTGACTCATCTTCATCATTTTCTCAAAAACCTTTTCTCTCAGCAATGTCTCTTCTTCCATGGAAATCCAAAAGATCCAAACATAATAATTCATTTCAAAAATTCCTCCTAAATTCATCTTTCATCCGTTTGACGATCCGTCTTCACCAAAATGTTCGGGAAGCCGAGGAGAGCCTTTCTAGCCGATTAAAGAATTACTTATTTTCAAATTATTTTGTAAGTTATTATATTTTCCCTTCCTTGTATGCTCATTTGATTATTTGAAGTTAAAAGCAGGAAATATATTATTGCATGTTTGGTTGGAGTAAATTTTACTTGGTTTAGAATGAATTGGAATAGGTTTTGGAAGAGTATAATGAAGTGAGGATATATGGATTTAGTTAAAGTTAAAATGGTTGAATTATAAATGTTATAATTGTTGTATGTCACTTTGAGTATACTTTACTTGGAGTGAGAATGAGTTGAAATGAATTAGTAATGAATTAAAATGGTCTTGGATTGAATATGGAAGTGTTGTATGTGGGTTGGTACATTTTACTTGGGTTTGAAATGGTTAATTTAGTTGGGATAAGGTATAGTGAAGTTTTGATTTGGTATTGATGTTTAAGATAAATGATTGAAGTCTAAATGTGAATTTGGTGATTTTAGAATGAAATGATAGTAGTATTAATGGTTTAGAAATGAACGGGAGTAAAGTGACAAAATAAGAAATTAAGGATTTGCAAGTTATTATAATTCCTTTCTTTGCATGCTCATCTCGTTGCTTTTGATGAATTTCTTGGAATATGTATGTTGTTTGAAATTTTAGACAAATTATTTACTTGAGAATGAAAGGGATTTGGTTTTTATGAGTAGGAAGAATTTCTAGTAGATGGGTTTGTTGAAGTAGTTGTTTGGTGATTTAGAACCTCTCCCTTGAATTAAAATGGGTTGGATTGAGTGAATTGGGGTTGGGTTATGTTATACTTGTTATTTGTGAATTTAGTCAAGTTATTTACTTGGGAATGAAAGGAATTAGGATTTAAATGAGCAAGAATAAATTACTAATATGTGGGTTTGTTAAGTGGGTGTTTTGGTGAATTAGAATCCCTTCCTTGAAGCTTGAGATGGGTTGGAATGGTTAATTTGAGGTTTGGTCATATTTATGCTAGTTGTGGTGAAAGAGTTTTGGAAACATTTTATTTGGGTTTTTAGAATAAATGAAAAATAAGTTTGAATGACTTTTGTGAGTTGCAAGTTGTTATGTTTCCCTTCTATGCATGCTCATATAGATATGTTACAATTGATTTTTGAAGTGTAATTGTTAATTGTGAAACCTAGTCAAGTTAATTGTAGGGTTGCTAATTTGGGTGTTTAGTAGAATTAGGAACTTTCATTGAATTGAAATGGGTAAATGATTGTTGGGTGAAGATTTTAACATTCCTTTTGAAATTAAAGAGTTGGGTTGTATTGAGTAAATTATAGTGAAGAAATTAGGGAGTTTTATAGTTTGGATTGTGAACATTTGTGCTATCAAAGTGTTAGAACTTTTGGGTTAGAAATCTGCAGTTGGCTCACAATTCGTATCTGGAAACAGTGACACAGAGCGGCCGCGCTACAGCTAGAGCGACCGCGCTCGTTAAAGGAAAAATGGACATGATTTTCTGCCACTTAGGGCGGCCGCGCTGGGCCTGTTCCCAAACCTATTTCCTAAACTATTCTTACTTAATTACTTAGACCATTTTAACCTCATAGCACACCTTAATCATAGTATAAGACAACAGTTAAAACTCTTAAAGCCTAAGATATAATATTTCTTGTTATAGTTTATGTGTTGACTTATTATAGTAAAGGCGTAGACCCTTTGTAATACATATTGTGAGTTTGTTAAATCAATTGGAATGTAATTTATAGGATTCCCTACTTTGGAATGCCTAAGATGATTTGGATTGAATCATGTATTGGTAGCCTTAGTGCTAAATATGGCGAATACTTTATTATGTTGCTATTTTATAAATGTTTTGGTGGAGTATGTATCCCTACTTTGGATCATACGTTATTTGGTTAAAAAAATATGTTATTATTGTGTTTAACTAGTTAAAGTCCAGCTGGTACTTGGTTGTCGGGCAATGTTATGGAATTATAATGGCACCGAGCCAAGTTCATTATAATTCATACATTGGTAACCCAGATTTTACCCTCCATTGGCCGTGGATGGGATTAGTGAGCTGGCATCTTCTTTATGGAGATGGTTCTAGTTGCACCGGGAATACGACTGCGTGTCGGAGTCCCTATGATCTTGATTTGGTTATGGTTCCGGAATCGCTTCATCAATTGCTGATGCTGCTGCTCAGAGTCGGATGACCCTTGTGTTTAAACCTTGGCTAGTATCCTTCTAAGTGTTAAATTATGCACTTATGTGATGTTATAAGTATATTCTTCTTTTGTGTTATAAAGTATTAATTATATGAACCATGAATGCTTATTATGTAATGCATATCATATTGTTGCATATATAATAACTTGTTGAGATTTTTCTCATCCCGTCCCCTTTTACTGTTTTAGACAGGGCGAGCCAGGGTATAGGACCGATTGAGGAGGACGCCAGTTTGGGGTTATGATTTGGGTAAGATTTGGAAATGGTTACATTATATAAATGTGAACCAGGAGTAGTATACCGAGACAGTTTTTGTAGCTATAATATTTTAGTATTTTAAAGTGTTGTTGTTATATTTGTTATCTCCGTGGTGGAGCTTGTGTAAAAATAAACTTTTGGTTTAAAACTTTGAAGTGTTAAATTTTTTAAAGGTTGTAAATAAGTTAGTTTATGTGTTGTTCCCTTTTTCCTCCAAGTGGAGATGCCCCTAGTTTGTAGCGGGATGTATAAGTTAAAGTTAGTTGTTTTCAAGTTTTCTTTAAAGTTAAACAGGTTTTTATATCAAATTTTTAAAAAGGACATTTCGAAAAAAAAATTAAAATTTTGGCGTCTCCAGTTCGCGTCCCGTACAAGTGGCCAAGTAGGTCCACGGTTTCGGGTCGCGACAGTTGGTATCAGAGCCTTAGGTTTAGATAGTCTAGAGTGACTACGGGACCTAGGGGGGTAATTGTGGATTGAGTGAGTAACGTTAAGTGTTTATGTGGCTATTCGGTTGTTATGACAGGAATTGGGAATAGTGGAAATGGCTTTGGTTGAGTTGGAAGGGGTTGAGGTAAGTTAATATTATTTTTCCTTCCATTTATGTTCATTTGATGTTCGATGTTGAAATGAATGAATTAGAAGTGTTGTATGTTACTTTTGGATATTTTACTTGGGTTGGAATTGATGGAAATGTCTCTTGGAATAAATGGAAAATAGATTTTGGAATGAAAAAAAAAAAAAAAAAAAAAAAAAAAAAAAAAAATAAAATTGTGGATATAGTGATTAATTTAAAGAAAAAGGGTTAATATATATATTTGTTATTTGGCCACTTGGGGAACAATTGTAGTTGAATGAGATTTTGTTTGGGGTAATTATATAAGTATAAATCCGGTTCATGCTCATAGATCCTCTGTTTTATATTTTCTTGGACCATAAACAAATAATACGCCTACATTTATTTTCTAAGAAATTCGTCAACAATCTTGATGATGGTTGTGTTTGTATATCCAGTATTAATACAATAGAACCATTCATAAAATGGCTACTTTAGTTTCTAGTAGAATAACTTAAAATTGTGTTTTCTTTCAAAATTAAAGGTTGTCCTTTGGAATTGGAAGTCTAATGTTGAACAATGAGCAGAGTAGCAACTACTTTAACTGGTATCTAAATTGTTGTACGTGATTTTCCTCTAGTCTTGCTACCATGCGAATCTTTGTTAAGCAATAGAGCCACTATTAGCACAAAATATATATGGTGATAGGAAGCACTAGAATTAAAAGTGGAAATTTTACTTGTGAACTGGGGTTCTCATCAGTGACTCAGTGCAGCTTAATTTAAGTAGTTTAGTCATGTTACTTGGAGTTGGGACTAAAAGAAATGGCTTTGGTAAAAAAAAAAAAAAAAAAAAAAAAAAAAAAAAAGTGATAGACATGCATTTGTCAACTATGCTAGAGAAGTTACATTAACAAGGTTAGATTAAGTGTAATTGCTACTATGATGATTTAGAGTTGAATTACTCTCTTATCAGTTCTTTATTGATTAGATAGAGAAGAAATGATTTCGTATAAGTTAAACTGAAGTTTGGGTTTATTATGATGTATGTGAGTTGGGAGCAGTTTTGGTGGAAGAAGAAAAATTTTCTTTGTTAAAGTCGTATGGAGGATTCATGATATAGAAGAGTCAACTTGGGAACTTCGGGAAGAATTGGAGTGGAAACCTTTGTGATTGTTTAATCTTCTCGTTAAGAAAATTTAAAATTCGGGACGAATTTTCTTTAAGGAGGAGTGATTGTAACGACCCGAACTCTAGGCATTAGTTTAATCACGTGTTGAGCACGTATATATAGCCTGCAAATTATATTATTTATTGTTTCGCATTTTAAATTGTGTAATTATGTGTTAGTTTAGCATTTTAATAACTTATATGATATTTTAAATATGTTAATAAATTAAATATAATTATTTAGTGTCTTATTAAAAATATTAGGAGTGGTGTAGTAAAATAATAAGTAGTGTTCGATTTAGAAATAATAATATTAAAAGTAAAGTAGTAATTTTTGGGTAAGTAGCATTTTATTATGAGACAGAAGGAGTAATAATAATAATAATAATAATAATAATAATAATAATAATAATAATAATAATAATAATAATAATAATAATAATAATAAAAGAGAAATGGGACGGATTGGTTTGGAAAAGAAATTGAATTTGATTTTGGATTGTGGGACCCATTAGTTTAGACTATTTGCATGAAAATTTGTTGACACCAAATTGTTCTTCACGTGGCTTGCTTGGAATTAAGGAAGAGGTGGCAATCCCTTGGTTGACTCATCTTCATCATTTTCTCAAAAACCTTTTCTCTCAGCAATGTCTCTTCTTCCATGGAAATCCAAAAGATCCAAACATAATAATTCATTTCAAAAATTCCTCCTAAATTCATCTTTCATCCGTTTGACGATCCGTCTTCACCAAAATGTTCGGGAAGCCGAGGGGAGCCTTTCTAGCCGATTAAAGAATTACTTATTTTCAAATTATTTTGTAAGTTATTATATTTTCCCTTCCTTGTATGCTCATTTGATTATTTGAAGTTAAAAGCAGGAAATATATTATTGCATGTTTGGTTGGAGTAAATTTTACTTGGTTTAGAATGGATTGGAATAGGTTTTGGAAGAGTATAATGAAGTGAGGATATATGGATTTGGTTAAAGTTAAAATGGTTGAATTATAAATGTTATAATTGTTGTATGTCACTTTGGGTATACTTTACTTGGAGTGAGAATGAGTTGAAATGAATTAGTAATGAATTAAAATGGTCTTGGATTGAATATGGAAGTGTTGTATGTGGGTTGGTACATTTTACTTGGGTTTGAAATGGTTAATTTAGTTGGGATAAGGTATAGTGAAGTTTTGATTTGGTATTGATGTTAAGAAAAATGATTGAAGTCTAAATGTGAATTTGGTGATTTTAGAATGAAATGATAGTAGTATTAATGGTTTAGAAATGAACGGGAGTAAAGTGACAAAATAAGAAATTAAGGATTTGCAAGTTATTATAATTCCTTTCTTTGCATGCTCATCTCGTTGCTTTTGATGAATTTCTTGGAATATGTATGTTGTTTGAAATTTTAGACAAATTATTTACTTGAGAATGAAAGGGATTTGGTTTTTATGAGTAGGAAGAATTTCTAGTAGATGGGTTTGTTGAAGTAGTTGTTTGGTGATTTAGAACCTCTCCCTTGAATTAAAATGGGTTGGATTGAGTGAATTGGGGTTGGGTTATGTTATACTTGTTATTTGTGAATTTAGTCAAGTTATTTACTTGGGAATGAAAGGAATTAGGATTTAAATGAGCAAGAATAAATTACTAATATGTGGGTTTGTTAAGTGGGTGTTTTGGTGAATTAGAATCCCTTCCTTGAAGCTTGAGATGGGTTGGAATGGTTAATTTGAGGTTTGGTCATATTTATGCTAGTTGTGGTGAAAGAGTTTTGGAAACATTTTATTTGGGTTTTTAGAATAAATGAAAAATAAGTTTGAATGACTTTTGTGAGTTGCAAGTTGTTATGTTTCCCTTCTATGCATGCTCATGTAGATATGTTACAATTGATTTTTGAAGTGTAATTGTTAATTGTGAAACCTAGTCAAGTTAATTGTAGGGTTGCTAATTTGGGTGTTTAGTAGAATTAGGAACTTTCATTGAATTGAAATGGGTAAATGATTGTTGGGTGAAGATTTTAACATTCCTTTTGAAATTAAAGAGTTGGGTTGTATTGAGTAAATTATAGTGAAGAAATTAGGGAGTTTTATAGTTTGGATTGTGAACATTTGTGCTATCAAAGTGTTAGAACTTTTGGGTTAGAAATCTGCAGTTGGCTCACAATTCGTATCTGGAAACAGCGACACAGAGCGGCCGCGCTACAGCTAGAGCGACCGCGCTCGTTAAAGGAAAAATGGACATGATTTTCTGCCACTTAGGGCGGCCGCGCTCCAAGCCACGGCGGCCGCGCTGGGCCTGTTCCCAAACCTATTTCCTAAACTATTCTTACTTAATTACTTAGACCATTTTAACCTCATAGCACACCTTAATCATAGTATAAGACAACAGTTAAAACTCTTAAAGCCTAAGATATAATATTTCTTGTTATAGTTTATGTGTTGACTTATTATAGTAAAGGCGTAGACCCTTTGTAATACATATTGTGAGTTTGTTAAATCAATTGGAATGTAATTTATAGGATTCCCTACTTTGGAATGCCTAAGATGCTTTGGATTGAATCATGTATTGGTAGCCTTAGTGCTAAATATGGCGAATACTTTATTATGTTGCTATTTTATAAATGTTTTGGTGGAGTATGTATCCCTACTTTGGATCATACGTTATTTGGTTAAACAAATATGTTATTATTGTGTTTAACTAGTTAAAGTCCAGCTGGTACTTGGTTGTCGGGCAATGTTATGGAATTATAATGGCACCGAGCCAAGTTCATTATAATTCATACATTGGTAACCCAGATTTTACCCTCCATTGGCCGTGGATGGGATTAGTGAACTGGCATCTTCTTTATGGAGATGGTTCTAGTTGCACTGGGAATACGACTGCGTGTCGGAGTCCCTATGATCTTGATTTGGTTATGGTTCCGGAACCGCTTCATCAATTGCTGATGCTGCTGCTCAGAGTCGGATGACCCTTGTGTTTAAACCTTGGCTAGTATCCTTCTAAGTGTTAAATTATGCACTTATGTGATGTTATAAGTATATTCTTCTTTTGTGTTATAAAGTATTAATTATATGAACCATGAATGCTTATTATGTAATGCATATCATATTGTTGCATATATAATAACTTGTTGAGATTTTTCTCATCCCGTCCCCTTTTACTGTTTTAGACAGGGCGAGCCAGGGTATAGGACCGATTGAGGAGGACGCCAGTTTGGGGTTATGATTTGGGTAAGATTTGGAAATGGTTACATTATATAAATGTGAACCAGGAGTAGTATACCGAGACAGTTTTTGTAGCTATAATATTTTAGTATTTTAAAGTGTTGTAGTTATATTTGTTATCTCCGTGGTGGAGCTTGTGTAAAAATAAACTTTTGGTTTAAAACTTTGAAGTGTTAAATTTTATAAAGGTTGTAAATAAGTTAGTTTATGTGTTGTTCCCTTTTTCCTCCAAGTGGAGATGCCCCTAGTTTGTAGCGGGATGTATAAGTTAAAGTTAGTTGTTTTCAAGTTTTCTTTAAAGTTAAACAGGTTTTTATATCAAATTTTTAAAAAGGACATTTCGAAAAAGTTTTTAAAATTTTGGCGTCTCCAGTTCGCGTCCCGTACAAGTGGCCAAGTAGGTCCACGGTTTCGGGTCGCGACAACAATACCCTATAATCAGTGCCACTAAGAGTTTTCTTCCTAATTTTAGACAATGATTAGGAGTCTAATTCCTTAACAATACTTCCATCCAAGTCTTCCTAATTTTAGACATTCACCCCCCTCCCCCTTTGACTTTACACAAGATCCGACCTAAGGTGCATCTAGGGTGCCTGGATTGATATCAGGAGCTCAAACGTAGGCGACATACATCACCGTCCGCGATGCCGTCAATCGCCCCAAAATGGGATCTAGAACCAGTAAGGTAGTGTGCGGTTGAATATGTTACATTATTGAGACATTCACCCCCTTCCTCCCCCTTTGACTTTAAAAGACTTGAAAATTAGATATTTAGTAACTTATCTAATGTATTGATTGGTGTTGAAATTATTAAAATTATTTGTGCGGTTGAAAGTATTAAAATTATTTAATACTTGAGCCCACAGTTTTAGTCGCTAAATACAATTTGTGCTTACAGAAACTCCCTACCCAATTTGTGCGGTTGAATATGTTACAGCTAAAACAATCCAGCAACTAATATTCCCCCCTAATTTCTCTTTACTACTATTATTGTTTGTGTCTCCCTTCTACATTATTTCATTTAATAATATATACTCTCTTTATCTCTGAGCACCAAGACATTACATCTTTACACTTGACTTTTCTCTCCTCTTAATCATTTTCAGGTCCAATTTTTCCCTACCGTGAAGAAGAAACGTCTTGTAATCACTTTCCCGCTCAAATATCAATTTCAAGACGGCAACCAACCATAACTAAATTAGCTCTTACAATCATCAGTTGGTTCCTAACCAGCAGAATTCTAAACACCCAACTGCTATGCCCATGCTCATACCAAAATTAAAAAAAAATCCCTGAAAGTACCCCATCCAACATTCCCACCTTAATACACTGTAACAACCCTAAAAATACATACTATTTATTTATTAAAACTTGCATTCCATTTAGCATACTACCTCTGTACATCTACTTATGTTCTAAATTATGCCTCAAAATACTTGAATTCAAACTAGGTGGCAATATTATTAAATTAGGGGGGAATGAAAGATAATACAATTAATTTGCTGTAAAGAGAAACCTCCTTTCATTTACCTTGAAACGATGCAAAGAGAGAGAGAGATGAGAGATCGGCAGAATTAAGGAGAGAGAAGAACACAGCGTCAGCTCCAGTGGAGAGGCTGGACGGCGCAGCTTCGTGGCAGTGTGGACTTGGGTGGACGGCGCAGTTTCGTGGCGGTGTGGACTTGGCTGGACGGTGGCAGCTCCGGCGTGTGTGTGACCGTGATGGAATAGAGAGAGATGAGAGATCGGCGGAATTAAGGAGAGAGAGTTTAGGGCGTAAAGTCGTAAACGATTTTGGGGAGGGATAATTTGTTTTTATATTTAACCTCAGCGACGGAACAATTTCGCCGGTAGATATTAATTTCAGCGGCGAAATTTAATTCCGTCGGTAGAATTACTGGAAAATTTCGCCACTGGTTATTACGAAATCACGGGAATTGATGACTTGGCATGTTTCACAGACGGAAAATTCCGCCACTGGTTTAAATAACCTCAGTGACGGAATTATTCCGCCGGTAAATGTTAATTAATTTAAATTTAATTAATATCAGTATTTTTATTTATACAATACATGAAAATTATTTTAAATAAAATATAACAAATTACTCTCAAAAAAATAAATATAAGTCAATAAATATTATTTTTGAAAAATAAATAAATCATAAATTAAAATAAGATAAAAATAGAGCTAAACAAATTTTAAAAAATCTAATTAACACCGACATAATTATTCCGCCGCTACTACCACCACTACAATCACTACTACCACCACTACCACCACCACCACTCCACCACTACTATCACTACCACTACCACCACCACCATTACTATACCACCACAAATATTACTACTACCACCACTACGTACTACCACCACCACCACCACTATCACCACAACCATCACTATTACCACTACCACCACTACCACCACTACTATCACTACCACTACCACCATTACTATACCACCACAACTATTACTACTACCACTACTACGTACTACCACCACCACCACGAACCTCCACCACCACTATCACCACTACCATCACTATTACCACTACCACCACCACCACGCACCACCACCACCACCACTACCATCACTATTACCACTACCACCACTACTACCACCACCACCACTCCACCACTAATATCACTACCACTACCACTACCACCATTACTATACCACCACAACTATTACTACTACAACCACTACTACCACAACCACCACGCACCACCACCACCACTATCACCACTACCATCACTATTACCACTACACCACTACCACCACCACCACTCCACTACTACTATCACTACCACTACAACCATTACTATACCACCACAAATATTGCTACTACCACCACTACGTACTACCACCACCACCACGCACCACCACCACCACTATCACCACTACCATCACTATTACCACTACACCACTACCACCACCACCACTCCACCACTACTATCACAACCACTACCATCATTACTATACCACCACAAATATTACTACTACCACCACTACGTACTACCACCACCACCACGCACCACCACCACTACTATCACCACTACCATCACTATTATCACTACACCACTACCACCACCACCACTCCACCACTCCACCACTACTATCACTACCACTACCACGATTACTATACAAACACTACTATTACTACTACCACCTCTACGTACTACCACTATCACCACACACCACCACCACCACTATCACCACTACCATCACTATTACCACTACACCACTACCACCACCACCACTCCACACCTACTATCACTACCACTACCACCACCACCACTCTACCACTACCATCACTACCACTACCACCTTTACTATACCACCACAACTATTACTACTACCACCACTATGTACTACCACCACCATCACTATCACCACTACCATCACTATTACCATGCACTACCACCACTACTCCACCACTACTATACTACCACTACCACCATTACTATACCACCACAATTATTACTACTACAACCACTACTACCACCACCACCACTATCACTACTACCATCACTATTACCACTATACCACTACCACCACCACTACTCCACCACTACTATCACTACCACTACCACCACCACCACTCCACCACTACTATCACTACCACTACCACCATTACTATACCACCAAAACTATTACTACTAAACCCTAAACCCTAAACCCTAACCCCTAAACCATAAATCCTAAACCCTAAACCCTAACCCCTAAGCCCTAAACCCTAAACCCTATACCCCTAAACCCTAAACTCTAACCCTAAGCAAAAACCCTAAACCCTAAATCTCAAATCTCATATACTTATACCCTAACCCCTAAAACCTAAACCCTAAATCTCAAATCTCATATACTTATAACCGTTTGAAATTTCAGTCAGTTTTTTAACGTTTCCAATTAGTTTTTTAGAATTTCAGTCAGTTTTTTAACGTTTCCAATTAGTTTATTAGAATTTCAGTCAGTTTTTTAAAGTTTTCAGTTAGTTTTATAGAATTTCAATCAGTTTTTTAACGTTTTCAGTCAGTTTTTTAACGTTTTCAATTAGTTTATTGAAATTTCAGTCAGTTTTTTAACATTTCCAGTTAGTTTTTTAGAATTTCAGTCAGTTTTTTAACGTTTCCAGTTAGTTTTTTAACGTCTTCAGTTAGTTTTTCAAAATTTCAGTTATTTGTTTTGAAATTCCAGTCAATTTTCTAACGTTTCCAGTTAATTTTTTTAAAAATTTCAGTTAGTTATTTTGTTAATTAGTTCTAAAAATAATTAAAAATTAAACGTTATAATCATCGACAGAATATTTTCGTCGCTGATAAATAAAAAAAATAAAAAAAACAAATTATTTATCACCGACGGAAAAATTCCGTCGCTGTTTAATTAAAAATAATTAAAAATGAAATGCTATAATCACCGACAGAATAAATACGACGCTGAAAAATTAAAAAAAAATAATTTATCACCGACGGTAATATTCCGTCGCTGATTTATTTAAAAAAAAATCAAAAAATATTTAATTTCTACCGACGGAATGATTCCGTCGCTGATTAATTAAAAATAATTAAAAATAAAATGTTATAATCACCGACGGAATATTTCCGTCGCTGATAAATAAAAAAAATTAATTTATCACCGACGGAATTATTCCGTCGCTGGTTTATAAAAAACTAAAAAATATTTAATTTCTACCGACGGAATGATTCCGTCGCTGATTAATTAAAAATAATTAAAAATAAAATGTTATAATCACCGACGGAATATTTCCGTCGCTGATAAATAAGAAAAATAAAAAAATTAATTTATCACCGACGAAAATATTTCGTCGCCGGTTTATTTAAAAAAAATTAAAAAATGTTTAATTTCTACCGACGGAAGAATTCCGTCACTGATTAATTAAAAATAATTTAAAATTAAATGTTATAATCACCGACGAAATATTTCTCTCGCTGATATATAAAAAAAATAAAAAACAAAATTAATTTATCACCGACGGAAAAATTCCGTCGCTGATTTATTTAAAAAAATTAGAAAATATTAAATTTTCACCGACAGAATAATTTCGGCGCTAAAAAAGCACTAGCGACGAAATATTCCGTCGGTAATTCAGGCGCCAATCTAGTGGCGGTAATAAAACGAATATTCGACGAATATTCGTTTTTAGCGACGAAACTCAGCGACGGAATTGAATTTTGTCGGTAAAATTGCCGCCAAAACTATTTCGTCGCTAAAGCATAATTTCCGTCGCTATATAGCGAGGAATTATGCCGTCGCTAGTCATTCCGTCGGTAAAGACACAGTTTCTGGTAGTGGAGCTTGGTATGGCTATTGCGTTGTGAATCGCATAGTATATAAGTGTTTAGGTGGAATGTGGAAGGAGATGTCCATTGAGGAGTGTGTTATCATTCTAACTAGGTGGGGCTTGACTTTCAGAGAACTTAAGCTTCCTGTAGGAGATGAATTAGGCGATTTGGCTGCTGACGACCCAAGAATCGTTGGTTTCCACCTTTTTCATGAACTTCTAGATCACTTAGTATTGTGTTACATTAGGGGACCCAATAAACCTTCCTTCCTTAGGAATAGAAAAGGCTTTCCAGGGAAATCTAGGTCGCCCTTAGGTAGGTCGCATGAATCTGTATCTAGGACTGATTCCCCTGTTTCTTCTTCTTCTTCAGATATGTCGACCCAGGCATCGGTGAGCTCTTCTTTGGGCAGGATTGTGGATACGTTTTACACGACTGATGTGCCAGGTCACAATGAGAGGGGGTATGTGGCCCCTAAGCCAGAAGCTGGAAAGAAGGGTGCTGATTCAAGGCTGGAGCTTCTCTACAAATTTTTTGAAGTGAATAAGGGGGATTATCGACTCACTCATGTTAGTGCTAGAGAGAAGAAGGCACAAGGGTGGGAGCATTGGGCATTGAACCCCTTGAGAGTAGCCTTCTTTTATGGCCAGTTTGAGGTTGGATTAAGACTCCCGCTCGATCCTTTTGTCTGGGAATTTTTAGAGTGCACAAATGTTGTCCCAATGCAGATAGGAGCTAACTCTGTGAGGGTCTTAATCTGTTTTGCCATGGTGTGCAGATTCTTAGGATATGAACCCTGTATGAGGGTTTTCAAGGAGTTCTTCAAGGTAGTTTTTGATAAGAGAACTTTAGGGTATAGCACTCCAGTTAGAACTAAGGCCCCCAAGCTTTTTATAAACTTGCCCGATAAAGTGGTTAGTTGGAACTCCCACATGATTTTGGTCGAGAGTCGATCTGGCTAGGAATTCCCTCTGCCAAATGATGAATCGAGGGAATTGACGGAGGAAGAATACTGGGCCCCTGATTGGAGCAAAGAGCTGTCCGACAAGCTACGCTTGATAGCTGGCAGGAGACCAATTAGTTGGGACCGGTTAGGGAGCAATAAGAACAACTTTATACAGGCTGGGATGTTGTTAGGAGATGAAGATGTGGCTCCCCTAGCTCTGATAGTGAAAGGCCCTAGGTATCCTGACTGGGTGACTCATGCCCTAGGTAAATTTTCTTACCAATGCCAATTCTGCTGAAAAACCCCTGACTACTGTAGAACCAAAGGAGAGCATGCATGTGGTAAACTATTATAACCCTCTCTTTTTGTTCGTCACTTTCTGTTTACTCGACCACATGTAACTCGAATATGCCTTACTAACTTTTTATTTCCTGTTCCTCCAGTACTTACTCCTAAGCAGCAAGCAAACATGGTCCGTATCGTGAGTACCAGCCAAAGGAAGAAAAGCACCAAGGCTCACGGAGCGGCCAATGCCAGAGTTGGCAGAGAGAGGGAGGCCGTAGAGAGAAAAAATTTGCTCCCCAAAGATGGTGAGGGGATGGTTCCCATTGAGGAGATTGAGAATGCGGACCCTTTGAACACTGGTTCTCCCAAAGAACGAATAGCTGGGGTGGAAGCTGATGAGGTCGAAACTTTGACTGAGAAGATGCTGGATCCCGAATCAACACATGAGCGGGGTGGGGAGGCCCCTTTCAAAGAAGCCAATATTGATATCATCAACCTGGAAGATGAGGATTTTCGTCCACTGAAATCTAGGCTGAGGAAATGATCTGATGACGACCAAGGATTTGGGGGGAAAAATCTCAAAAATCGTCGATCCTCGACCATCCCTCCTCTTGAACTCCTTCAAGAACAGAATTCGTGCAGGCCGAAGTGGCTAGGCTGAGCGAGGTGCCTCCTCTTACTCCCTTAACAGTGCAAGTCGCTGTCAACCTGAACTGGAATACGGGCAGGTCATTGTTAGACGAGCTGTTGATCCTAACTTCCAAGCTCAATTGACTGAGAAGGGATTTACTCCCGAGGAGTATATCCAGAGATCTGGCCTCCTTTATAACGAGGTATTCCTTTGATTTTACTTGATTGGTGATTTTTTATTCCTTTAGAATTTAATTGCCTTGTCGACCTGATTTTTGGGCTTTATTTTTATGTAGTCTCTCACCATCAATGAACAGGCAAGAGCAGCTGGAAGGCTGCTTTGGATCAAGAGAAACTAGCTAAGATCCAATATACTCAGAAATGTCAGGAGGTGACTGAGCTGAGGGAAGAGTTGGTGGATGCTAACTCAGCATATGATTCTCTGAAGCTGCTTCACAATGATACGGTGACGGAGAGGGATGATGCAGTGTTCGAGTTGGGTGTCGCCAGAGAAGAGGTAGGTATGCTTGAGGGACGAGAATACGACCATTCGGCTGGAGAAGGAGGCTGCAAATGCTAAACTTGAGACGACCAAGAAGGTGCTTCACAGTCGAGATGAATTTTTGTCAAAGCTGAATGAGGACCACGCTGCAGCTCGCGCCAAATGGAAAGAGGAGACTGATGGCCATGCTAAAGCCGTTGTAGAAGCATATAAGGACAGTGACGAATGTTTTGACAACATTGAAAGTCAAGCCTTCTCTTTCTATGATGTTGGTCGACGCCACATGGCTCGACGTATTCTGGTGGACCCCTCAGTCGACATCCCTCTTCAGCAATTGGCCAAGTGGGCTTCTGAGGAGCAATATGACATGCGGGCTCGCCTTGGTCATCCTCAAGTACCATATAATGACAATGATCTTGCGTCCATCGCTCAAGAAGATGTCGAGCTGGAAGCGGAACCCTGGGTCGCCCCTCCTGTCGAGCAAGTAAATTTTAATACCATACTAAAGGAGCTTGAGGGCTCTGATGAGCTGGCGTTCGATGTTGATACTCCCAAGTATGCATTTTCTGAATCTGAGAAGCTCAACCCCCTTCAACAGCAAGAGAATGAGTTGGCACAGGCTGCTGGTGATCAAGCTACAACTGACGACCAAGCTGAAGATGACCCAGAAGTTTGAATTTTCTATTTTCTTGATTTGATGATGTAATGAAACAAGTTTCAAAACAATATTTTTGCTTTTAAGTAGTCTATGCCTTGGCCCAGCTTTTGGGAGGCATCTTAACTCGTAACATTTTTTGTTTTGCTTAAGTCCTAGCCCACTTTTTGGGGACTTGTTCTTATTTAATCGTAGTTCATCTTTCACATTTGAATCATTTTGCCTTGATCTTTGTTGGTATATATGTCGAACTAGATTTATAAGATAGACTTGACTAAGAGTCGAATCTGTTTAGATGAACGAGACTGACTAAGAGTCGAGCCTGTTAGAAAGAAGTCGACTAAGGGTTGGACTTGTTAAAGTAACGAGGCTGACTGAGAGTCGAGCCTGTTAGAACGAAGTCGAATAAGAGTCGGACTTGTTAAAGGAACGAGGCTGACTAAGAGTCGAGCCTGTTAGAACGAAGTCGACTAAGAGTCAGACTTGTTAAAGGAACGAGGCTGACTAAGAGTCGAGCCTGTTAGAACGAAGTCGACTAAGAGTCGGACTTATTAAAGGAACGAGACTGACTAAGAGTCGAGCCTGTTAGAACGAAGTCGACTAAGAGTCGAACTTGTTAAAGGAATGAGGCTGACTAAGAGTCGAGCCTATTAGAACGAGGTCGACTAAGAGTCGGACTTGTTAAATGAACGAGGCTAACTAAGTGTCGAGCCTATTAGAACGAAGTCGGCTAAGAGTCGGACTTGTTAAAGGAATGAGACTGACTAAGAGTCGAGCCTGTTAGAACAAAGTCGACTAAGAGTCGGATTTGTTAGAGGAACGAGGCTGACTAAGAGTCGAGCCTGTTAGATTGATGCGAAAATGTAGCACAACTTTTGTTGAATAGAACTGCAACTTTATTGAAGTAGTAGAACGATTACACAGAAAACGGAAAGCTAGAATTGGAACTAAACTCAAACTGAAAACAAAAACTAAAACTGAAACTGAACTAAAAAGCTGAACTAGAAGTAGTATTTGATAAGGTGGCTAGCATGCCATGGGTGTTTCAACTCTTCACCATCTAGATGGGCGATCATATAATTTCCTTCCTTAATAACTCGAGTAACGATGTAGGGACCTTCCCAGTTGGGAGATAACTTGTTCTGCCGAGTTCTCCTTCCAGTTGACTCGATCTTCCTTAGCACATGGTCACCCACTTGGAAAGATCTTCTCTTAACTTTTTTTGTCGTGATAAATCTTAGTTTTCTGCTTATAATTGACCATCCTAAGCTGAGTTGTATCCCTCTTTTCGTCGAGCAAATCTAAATCGATCAACGTGTTGACATCGTTCTGTTCTTGATCAAAGAAAACTACCCTTGCTGTAGGGACTTGTAGCTCGGTCGGTGCCATGGCTTCTGATCCATATGCAAGAGCGAAAGGGGTTTCACCCGTGGGCCCCCGAGTGGTTGTGCGGACTGCCCAGAGAGCAATGGGAAGTTCGTCCAATCAGTTGCTTCTTTGACCAACCAAACCCTTCTTAAGTGCAGAGAGGAATAGTTTGTTCGCTGCTTCAGCTTGCCCGTTACCTTGAGGATAAGCGACTGGCGATTTCTAATGCTTGACTCCTACTCTGTTCATTTCTTCCTTGAAAGCCGTAGAGAATTGTAGCCCGTTGTCCGACACTATTGCTCGAGGAATCCTAAAACGGCACCAAATGAAGTTATGAATAAAATTGATGACGTTTTCCTCATTAATCCTGGCTAACGGCTTGGCCTCGACCCACTTGGTAAAGTAATCAATTGCGACGATCACATACTTGCAATTTCCACGGGCAGGCGGGAAGGGACCAATCAAATCGACTCCCCACATATCGAAAGGCCAAGTTGCGACCACTGGAGTTTGCTCGGTGGAAGGCAGTCTAGGTAGGTCGGCAAATCGTTGGCACTGGTCGCACCCCTAAACAAAGTCGTGAGCGTCCGCTCTTATGTGAGGCCAATAATAACCCAATGTAATCAATTTGTCGGCAAAAGTTATGGCCCCCGGGTGTCCACCACAAACCCACTATGTACCTCATACATCAGCTGAGTAACCTCTTGAGGGTGAACACATCTCAATAAAGGTTTAGTGAACGATCTTCTAAATAATGCGTCTCCTTGAATAAAGTACCTCAGGGCCTTTTTCTTGATAGCTCGAGCTACTTTCTCGTCATCAGGTAGCTCGCCTGTCTCTAGATAAGCTCGCATTTCTTCGATCCAGCACTTGGTGTAAACCCATTCTGTATCTTCTAGGCATTGAATCTAAACCCTTTCATAAGCTGGATGCTCGAGGTAAGAGATAGGCTCCCCATGCTGTTCGTCCGATGTGGCCAGTTTCGAGAGTAGGTCGGCCAATTCATTATCATCTCGACCAACCCTCTGTATCTCCCAAAATTCTAAGTCTTTGATCAGCTCCTTCACCAGGTCGCAGTACTTGACCAAGGTGGGATTCAGGACCTCGTACTCTCCTCTAACTTGATTTACTATCAACTGCGAGTCACAGTAGGGTACTATCTTGGTTTCCCCAAAACACTTTGCATACTCGATTGTTGCGACCAAAGCTTCATACTCGGCCTGGTTGTTTGAAGCTTTAAACTTGAATCTCAGTGCTTCCTCGTAAACTGTCCCTGATTCTGGCTCGACCAATACAATTCCAGCCCCAATAACGTTCTCTGTTGCCGACCCATCAGAATAGTCTTTTCAGCAATCGTTGGGAAAATTAACAGTGGGTTGAGTTGTAGGCTCCTTTCCCTTTGTATTCTCCTTCCGAGCTCTAACGTCACTATCTTCATTGGTGAACGTAAGCTCGACCAAGAAGTCTGCCAAAGCTTGAGCTTTCAACGCCTTTCGAGGCCTATACTCAAAGTCGAATTCTGTAAGAGCAATTGACCAGTTGAGTAGTCGGCCTGAACTTTTTGGCTTATGCAGGATCTTCCTCAGAGGTGCATTAGTCAGCACGATAATAGGGTGAGCCAGAAAATAGGCTCGCAATTTCCTGGAAGCTACGACCAAAGCGTAAGCCACATTCTCTGCATTATAATACCTGCCCTCTACATCGGACAGGGACTTACTCACATAATATACGGGCTTCTGAAGCCCTCCTTCTTCTCGAACTAGAACAGCGGCCACAACTTGGTCGTCAACAGACAGATAGACGAACAAGGTTTCCCCCACAACCGGGCTGCTCAATAACGGCGGAGAGGCAAGATACTCCTTAAGCTGTTGGAACGAAGAAGAACATTCGGCTGTCCACTCAAAATTTTTCATCCCCCTCAAAGATTTAAAGAAGGGGAGAGATCTCTCTGCCGACTTAGCAATAAAGCGACCAGGGCTGCCACCCTACCATTGAGTCGCTGCATCTCCTTAATACACGTAGGCTCCTTCAAGTCGACCAGAGCCTTTATCTTCTCAGGATTAGCTTCGATACCCCGCTGAGAGACCATAAAACCAAGAAACTTTCCAGCTACTACCCCAAACACACACTTGCTTGGATTAAGCTTTATGTCATTTGCCTGCTAATTGGCGAATGTTTCTCTTAGGTCGACCACGTGACGTCTGGCCTTTGTTTTGATGACTATATCGTCGACGTAGGCCTCCATGTTTCGGCCAATTTGTGAGGCAGAGACTTTATTGACCATCCTCTGGTAGGTCACTCCTGCATTCTTCAAGTCGAACGGCATCATATTGTAGCAGTAAATACCTCCAGCAGCTTGGAAGGCGGTCTTTACTATGTCATCCTTATACATCTTGATTTGATGGTAGCCCGAATAAGCATCGAGGAAGCTCAATGTAGTATGCCCATCTATAGATTCTACAAGCTTGTCGATTCGAGGTAGAAGGTATCTATCTTTTGGGCAGGCTAGATTCAGATTGGTGAAGTCGACACACATACGCCACTTGCCATTAGCTTTCTACACCATCACCACATTAGCTAGCCAGGTGTTATGAGAAGCTTCCTTGATGATACCTGCACTCAAAAGTTTTTGTACCTCAAGTTTGATCGCCTCTTCTTTATCACGAGCAAAACTTCGCAGCTTCTGCTCCTTATACTTCATGGTCGGGTTGACTTCCAGCCTGTGGCCAGCAACCTCCTCCTTGATCCCTTTCATGTCTTCCACATGCCAAGCAAAAACATCACTGCTTTCCTTCAATAGCTCAACAATCTCTGCTCTTTCCTCAGCTGACAGCTGTCTACCAATTTGAATTTTCTGGTCGGGATCGGAAGGATCAGTTATCACTGCTTTCAACTCATCCACAGCCTCTAGCTTCGGATCATCTCTGAACTGCAGGGTCTCAATGATAATCTCACAAACCCTTTATCTTTCCTGGGCCCCCAGGTGTGGAGCCTCTTCAACTATCATATCATCCAGTTCAGCTGCGATCTCACTGGTGGTGGCCCCCGAGTTTTGGTCGATCTGTAGGCATAGCTCGCCTATGATGACTTGGTCGACCATAAATGCATCTGAATCGACCATAGTGTTTTAGAAGGGACGTGTCGGCTCAGTCATGACATGGTCAGGTGAATGATAGGTTGCCTCTTTTACACAAGTGATTGTAGATAGTCGTGAAGTTGTGGTAACAGATTTTGAGAGCTTTAAGTATACCTCAGAAGTATCAACTTCTAGATCCCTCTTCTTCCTTGTTCGAAGGACGTGATCAAGGTAAGCTCGAGCTGTACTATGCACGCAGCCTACTCCAGCTAAAGTTGGGAACTTAACTCGCTGATGGGGGATAGAGGCCACCATTTCAAGTGCGACCTGGCCAGGGATACCCAAAATAGAAGCATAATCACTAACTACATCTATAACAATAAATGTTACCTTAGTCGTGACCCTGAATGGATGTTGGCCTATGTCGACGTCCAGCTCGATCTGCCCCTTAGCGTCCACCCTGTGATTGGTGAAGCCTTCAAGTCGACCATCATAGGGCGACAACTATTCCTTTGTGAGTCCCATTTCTTTGAACGTCATGTAGAAGAGGATATCCTTGCAGGCCCCCGTGTCTATCAAGAGTCTGCTCGTCGTACACCTATCAATTAACCCTGGGATAACGAGAACTTGCTCTCTGGCCGCCATGTTAGTAGCTAGCTCGTCAGGATAGAAACTGATAACCTCGTCCCTGATATAGCTTCTAGGTGGCACGTGAGGAGCTTTGTTGAGCTGAAAATCTTGTGTTTCAAAGTTGTGTTGCTTGCTTGCTCGGTGATAACTCGCAAATTTAACCGAGGCTGCCTTGGCTAAGCTACACCTTCTGCAGTTCGCTTTCCTCCACTAGGTCGAGCCCCCTTCACATACATGTCGAGCCTTCCACTGTCGACCCATTTCTGAATAATACGCTTCAAACAAAAGCACTCTTCTGTAGTATGACCCGTATCCTTGTGGTAATCATAATATTTACCGTTGTCCCTTCTGAACTTATTTCCTGGGTTCATCGGGGCAGGTGAGCCTAGCTCAACAGAATTCATTATCTCAGTTCGACTAACGGTCAATGGGGTGAAATTTTCGGGCACTCTCTTAGTCGCCCTTGTTCTATTCTTCTGGTTCTTGTTGTTGTTACCATTCTTTACTTGGTCCTTCTTATCAGATTCTCCAGCTTCAGACTTGGAACCCTTTTTCTTTCTTCTTTTGTTTCATTTCCTCAGCCATGGCCACATCATAGGCCCTCTCAAACAGTTCCTGCCTGGTGTTTACCTTCCTAACCTGCAACTCGTACTCTTGATCAGGAGAGGACACCCCATTCTTGAAGCAGTTTATTACCTCCCTGTTTGTTAGGTCCTCCTCGATCTGGTCGACCATCTCCTTGAACTTAGTGAAGTAGCTCATGGAGCTCTCAATTTTTCCCTGTGCAAGATTGTTCAAGTCGGTGATCATCTTCTTTCGGGCTCCAGCTGTCGAGAAGCGATCTAGGAACTTCTTCCTCATATAATCCCACGAGGTAATACAACCCGGCGTTAAACCACGAAACCAAGTCAGTGCTGCACCTCTGAGGGTGCTGGTTAGTGCCTTGCACAACACATCATCCTCGGAAGAGACTAAGCACATGGTTACCTCCAAATGCTGCATATGGTTCAGGGCGTTGGTCTCTCCTGAATACTTGTCAAGAGCGGGCAGCTTGAAGCCTACAGGAGGTCGTCGCTCGAGCAATTCTCTGGACAAGGTGCGAAGAGTATGGTCATTTCGTTCGCTCCTTCCCGTATCCTCCTTTTTGTCGGCCTCTATCTTATCTAGCCTTTTTTTCAAAATCAACCACTCCCTAGCTTCTGGATTATTACTCTTCGAGCATGAGATATCATTAGACTTCTGCCTTTCTTCATGATGGAGCTCTCCCCTAGAGTAGGCCCTGTGCCTTTCACTCCTAGGCGGAGTTACTTCTCTACCTTGTTTGTCCCTGTGGGAGTGCAACCTAACTGATCTCACAGGCCACCTTACTGGTCTGACTGGCGACCTTCGCCCATTTCTATCTTGATCACGGTGAGAATGCGACCTCTCCTCTCTGATAGGTGACCTGCACCTATTTCGATCGCGATGAGAATGCGACCTCTCCGTTCTGACAGGTGACCTACGTACATTCCTTTCGGCCTCCCTTTGTCGCCTCAACTCTGACTCAGCCTCCTGCTCCCTATTGTGATTGAGATGACTTCTCAAGTCGTCATTGGGAACAAGTATGTGCGTACGAATAGATCGCTCAACCATCTGTTGATTACCATTTTGCCTAGCACTTACATTCGTTCTACCATTCTCACTAGGCTGCCTGTGAGAGACTTGAGAGGGAGCAGCTCTATGCGACCTCCTATCATCCTGATTTGGAGAGTCTGGCATCTCCAACAATTCTTGCAGAATTCTAGCTCGCTCTAGTAGCATCTCCTTCCTACTGGGATCATTGGTTGAGGGACCTGCATTGTCGCCTGCAACAGTTTGACCTGCCAGTAGGCGCTTTGGAGGTGGCTGAGCTTCTAGTTCGACCATAGGCCTCTTCTCCCTTATGGTATCTGGCAAGCCTCTACCATCAGCCACACTGTTGGAACGAGTAGACCTCCTATGAGGATTGCCTGCTGGAGGAGGAGAAAGATTAGCCGTTCTGTTTCCTGCGCCAGCCTCTGCGTTCCTTACTGTCAAACTGAGCGTCGGATCGCTGGAAAAGGATGCAGTCTGTCCGCCTTGAGCCATATTACTCTCTGATTAATTTTTGAGGTCAAAAAGCTTACGATTCCCGGCAATGGAACCAAACTGATGCTGTAGGAATCATGCTTATCAATCTCCATCCAGCCGCAAGAGTGATCACCTGGGTTCTTTGACTTGAAAACAGAACCCACGACTAGCCGTAATGGTCTCCGACGAAGACCCTCGGGCGTGAGAGTAAGTATGGAGTATTTGAGACCTTATAAGTTATAAAGAACAATGTATTCAGAATAACAAATAGCAATTACCTTTGAATGGTTCACGTTGTGATGTATTTATAGGCGTTTGTGATAGTTGTAATTGTGGTAGGATTGCTAGAGATCCCTTGAATCACGGCCCAAATTAGGGATATAATCGTGTCCATATATAACTCCTGGCTCGTAGGAAGTTTGTTAAGAATATAGTTGTAAATATGCATGGACTATGTAGGTCGACGTACTCTCGTAGGTCGAGGTCGCCTGTTTGGGTCTAGGTCGACCTGACTGATGATAGGGTCAGATAATGCCCGTAAAGGATATGGATCGTAATCTCGAACCAAGCTAGGTCGGGACCTTTGAGGTCGGACAATGAGCTAGGTCGACTGATCTTGCTGATGATGGGCCTTGAGCCTGGTAATACTTGGGCCGACCCACTAAGAACGTGGTGGCAATAATAGATGAATAATTGGGCTTCATGTATTGGACCTAGTCCGTCACTTTTATTCCGTTCAATGTAGATTTAAAAAAAATCAGGCTTAAAATATTATCCATCCACTTTTTTAACACAACTAGAAGTACACCCGTGCGATGCAAGAAAATAGCATAATTTACCTTAAACCAAAATTAGTACAACAATATATATAATCAAATACCAATTAAAATTAAAAAATATAATATAAAATAGTGATATTTAACGTAAATATAGGAAAGTAAATAACAAAGAAAACAACAGCAAATACGATTATGTAAACAATTTCCCTAATCAAAATTAGTACAACAATATATCTAATTAAATATCGATTAAAGTTAAATAATGTAATATGGGATAATGATATTTAACGTAAATAGAGGAGAAATAACACGGAGAATAACAAAGAATACGATTATGTAAACAATTTCCCTTAACCAAATAACATCTTGAATCGAAAATATTTAAAGACATTAAATACATATATATTAAACCAATCCGTATTAGTTTAGAAATAATAAACGGAAAAGGGAACTCAATTTTTTTAGACAACCCAAAACTCCAATTTTCACATCCCCAGTAAACACCAAATTTTATTTCGTAAATTAAAAGTTTTAATTTCTTTGTAACATATTCAAAATATTACAACTTTATCCCTATGTAGAAAAGTAAATTTTGGCTAAATCTATTAATGACTTAAATAATTAAATAAATAAAGTTTTCTTTTAAATGATTACAACTCTATATATGGAGAGATGTTAATAAAAAGAAGGTTAAAATATTAAATTGTTAACTTCGCATCTCTCCCCCTCCCATACCCCATCCCCATACACCTATCACAAATTCATCTATCTCCCTAAAATTTGCAAATGCGTCTCTCACCTCACATATATTACTGAAAAATTATATCCACTTTTTGTTAATATTTTTTTTTATCAAACGACAAATCATCTGCATTCACAATAATATAATAGACGACACTACACAAATGTCGAAAGTTCAACTCAAACATCAATAGTAGTTCTATCTTTTAACTTACAACAAAGATTATTACAATCAATTAAAGAAAAAAAAAACATCACCTAATAGACTTTATCTTCTTAATATATGTACAGAGTAATCTCATTTCACCCCTAAAATATTGCATATCTCTTCCCCACTTAATCAATTATACATACATAATTATTTTAATCATTTGAAAAGAAAAATAAATTATGTATAAATCTAATAGTGGCTTAAATAAATAAATAAGTAAATATTTTTTATTTCGAATGATTGAAACTCTATATATGTAGAGATATTTAATTTTAACTCTATATATATATATGTCACAATTCAGAAAAACATCATTCCATCAATGTAACGACCAAATAATTAATTTTGTAAACAAAAAAATAAATATCATTTATTAGTATACGAAAAATAGTAATAATAAATAAATATCATATTTGTTTACATTAACTCATCATGAATATAATTATAATATTCATTTCCAACTTAACTTATTTAATTTTAAGAATAAAAATCAAAATCTTAAACAAACTAACAATTGTGTTAAATGAAAATTTTTTCCCCAAACAATCCACTCCATCATCAAACCCAACCCACTTCTTCCTCTCCATCTTTCAAAATACCAATTCATACTATCTATTTTTTTTAGAATATTGACATGCACTTCAAAGAAGAGGATTTCTTTTTTGTGTCCAAATCGAATGAAAGTAGTCTCTATTTTTTTAATGATTTTTGGTGAAAAAAAATTAAAAAAAAAATTATTGTAAAATATTTGATTTATATTCAAATAAGAGGATTTTTTTTTTAAATAAATATCATATTTTTTTACATTAACTCATCATGAACAAAATTATAATATTCTTTTCCAATGTAACTTATTTAATTTTGAGACGAAAAATCAAAATCCAAATCCAAAAATAACTAACAATGTGTTAAATGATTTTTTTCCCAAACACTACACTCCCTCATCAAACCCAATCCAGTTCTTCCTCTCCCTCTTTCAAACTACCTATTTATACTACATTTATTTTTTAGAATATTGACATGCACTTCAAAGAAGAGGATTTTTTTTTTTGTCCGAATCAAATGAACGTAGTATCTACATTGAGTTGGTCTTATAAAAAACGCGTTTTTTTCTGGCACTTAGAAAAAATATGTTTTGTGTTTTCCCGTTTGTGCCAGTTCAAGTTTAACAAAGTGCCAGTGTGATAAAGTGCCAAAGCATGTGTAACAAAGTGCCAGTGAAAAAAGTGTCAGTACCAGTTTAACAAAGTGCCAGTGTAAACTTGCACTGGCACTTTGTTAAACTGGCACTGACGATTTTACACGGGCACTTTTATATACATGAACTGGCTCTCAAAAAGACAAGCACTGGCATTCAAAACACACATGGACTGGCATTCAAATACACATACACTGGCACTCAAAAACACATACACTGGCACTCAAATTTCCATCTGATTTGTTCTGCACTCGCATTAATATTCTATTATACTGGCATTCAAAAAAACATGGACTGGCATTCGAATTAACATGTACTGGCACTCGAATTAAAATGCACTGGCACTCCATCTCCGATCATTTTCTTCATGCACTGGCACTTGAATTAACATGTACTGACACTCGAAAAAACATGGACTGGCATTTCAAAATCAATTACATTTTAGTCTCTGGCAAATAAAATTGATTCTGGCCCAGTGTAAGAACTCAATCATAATCCCAATTGACATTTATAATGGACCAAGGCAATTGGACCAAAACAGCAAAACGTAGTACAGGGAAGCAATTTGTTGTTCATTTCGACGGCGGCGTGGATTGATCGAAAGGTGCACGTTCATGGCAATTACAAATTGATCAGAGACTTTCTCTCTCTAGAGCTTTAATTTGTCTTTCTCTCTCAATAGAAGTATAAAACTGGAGTGCCTGGGTAGCGATGGTGGGTCCTGAGAGGAAGACGCCGACCGGGGATGCAAGGAGTTGTGCAGCAACGACGGGACGTCATGTGATTTTGTGATTTTTAAGCCCAGGTCTAACGTCAGCTAGAGAGAAAGTGTGTGTGTGTGTGTGTGTTTTTTTTTTTTTGAAATTGGGAGAGAGCTGGTGAAGAGTCGACGACGTGTTTTAAATATACGTTTTTTTAAGCTCACAAAAAACGCGTTTTTTACAAGTTTTTGGCATCTATATTTGGAGGAAATTTTTTAATGATTTTAGGTGGAAAAAATTAAAAAAAATAATTTATTATAAATATTTGATTTATATTCAAGAAAGAGGATTTTTTTTCTGTGTCCAAATCAAATGAAATTAGTCTCTATTTGTAGAGGAATAAAAATTATGAATTTTGGTGTAATTTTTTTTAATTAATTTATTATAAAATAATTGAGGTCAAAGAATTTGGGAGAAAAAATTCGAAAATTAAGGCATCCAATCAAAAGCACTTGATGTTGATTTCAATGTCTAATATCTACATTTATGCCACGAACATAAATGACTAAAATATCCTTGTCAGATTTTCAAATTTAACCAGTTGATGTTGACATTTTTTAGCGCAAAATTTTCATTTTGGCCACTTTCTTGCTTTTAATATAGTATAGATTTTTGAGTTTATTATTGATAATTTATTTGTTAATTAAAACTCCAAGAAAAAAATAAAATAAGAACTGAGATTTTGATTTATTGAACCATTTTCTTAAAAATTTATATATATATATATATATATATATATATATATATATATATATATATATATATATATATATGTATATATATGTATGTGTATATATATATATATATATGTATGTATGTATATATATGTTTATATATATACATATATACATATATATATGTATATATATGTTTATATATATACATATATACATATATATATGTATATATATATATATACATATATACATATATATACATGTATATATATATATACATACATATATATATACATATATATATATATATATATATATATATATATACATATATATATATATACATATATACTCCCTCCGTCCCCAAGCTAAGTGCATACTTTTCATTTTAGGCGTCCCAAACCTACGTGCACATTTCCTAAAATGGAAAGAAATCTTTATTATTCCCTTCACTCATTTTCTCTCCTACATTATTTTAATACTCACAACATCATTATAATTTACTATTCACTCCACTCATTCTCTCTCCTATTTTATTTTCACACTCACAACACTTTCAATATAATACTTTTTCCTTAATTTACGTGAAAAGTCAAACCGGACATGTAGGTTGGAGACGGAAGGAGTAATAAATATACATATACATATATATATATATATATATATATATATATATATATATGAGTTGTACATTGTGAACTTTGAGTTGTACATGAAGGGCATCATTTTTCGAAAAATGTTTTACTTAGGAAAAATTCGTAAGTCATTTTCCTTAGAAATGGCGTAAAATGTTTTCCGGAGCACGTTTTCTCCATTCTCCGGAAAACAACCAAACATCGAAAAATGGGGAAAACGTTTTTCGAAAAACAACCAAACACCAGAAAATGGGGAAAACGTTTTCCGGAAAACTATCGAAACACCCGAAGTAAAAGCTTGAGTTATTTTACGAAAAACGTTTTTCGGAGAAACAAACGGAGCCTAAGTGTGAAATGACCAATATAAATCTTAAAAAGTCACGTGTACGCAGGGGTGTAAATGGTTCAGTTTGTTTCGATTTATGAAAATTTACAAACCGAACCACTATTAATCGGTTTGTAAAAATCTCAAACCGAATCGAACCATGAAAAATTCAAACCGAAGCGAACCAAACCACAATGGTTTGGTTCGAATCGCGATTTGATTTTACGGTACGAACCGTGGTTTAAACCACAGTTCAAATCACAGTTCAAACCATGAAATAGAACACGACTTAAACCATTAATTTTAAAACATGGTTTGAGACTACACAATTTATTGTCATTTTTGTTTGAATTTAGCAGAAATAGCATACACAATAGATTCAAAATTTAAATGAAATTGTGATTTAATATTTATGATAACAATAAATCATTTGAGTACTTGTAATGGTACATGCTAAGAAGTGAATTAACATTATTACGAAAGATTAATCAAAAGAAAAAAGGGTTATGGGCTAAAATCCATTAATAGAACTAGAGGTTTTCAAATCTAAATGTGAGTTGAATATAAAAGATATTAATATCTACGGTTAATATTGAATGGTATGGTGGTTTGGTTTATCGGTTCAGTTTTGTGGTTCGGTCTTGTGATCTCGAACCGTGGTTTGGGGATACAGACCGCAGACCAAACCGAACCACACAGTTTGACAATTTTTGGAACTGAATCAAACCACTATTGCTTGAAAATCGAAATAAACTGTGTGATTTGGTTTGGTTCGATTCTAAACCGCTATTTGGACCAAATCACTTACACCCCTACGTGTATGACACGACTTGGATTTCATACAAAAACTAACATTTCGTTAGAAATTGGGTTGCAATTTTTTCAGTGTTGAATATCAAATTGAAAAAGTAATACAAATATAGATAACCAAATTGCAATTAGCCATTTTCTATAGGTTAGGGTTAAACATAAATAAATCTTATGTACTCCATCCGCCCCAAAATAAACGACTATTTTTAATTTAAAATCTATTTTGAAAATGTTGATTTTTAGTAGAAAAAAATTGTATAAATATATTTTTGGTATTTACTTTCAAAATTTTAATTTGCAAATTGATGTCTTGCAGAATTGTGCTTATCAATAATCCTCCACGTGGCAAGATTAATCACCCGGCTCCTTGACTGAAATCGAACCCACGACTAGCCGGATGTGTCTCGGCGAAGACACTCGGGCGTGAGAGTAAGATGACAGTATATTATAGCTCAAGATGTATTGAATAATGAACTCAGAATACAAAATGGCAGTTACCTTTTACCGTTTGGTAGTGATGAAGTATTTATAGACAAGAGTGGTGTATTTTTGGGGAGGCGACATGTGCTCCGAGATTGTAGCGGCAGTTACTTGATTGTGGGAACGTGTCTATAACGGCCCCTGATTTGTAGGGATGTGGTTATGAGAATTGTTCAACCAAATACGCCGGCAAGTGTCAGGTCGTCACTTGTTGTCTAGGTCGAGGTCGCCACTTATGTAATGGTCGACCTGACTGTCGGGTAGAGCATGGTTCGTACCCGAATTGTAGTATGGATCATGAGGTCGGACTAAGTTAGGTCGGGACCTGGTAGGTCGGACCATGGGCTTAGTCGACTGGTGCTTGAGATGGGCTTTGGGCCAGCCCTATTGAGAATGTGACAGTCAATGCGTCCTGTGATTGGGCTTTACTCGTTTGGCCCAACTCGACATTTTTGGTATGTTCAGTGGCCCCCAACTTTCGAGTTGACTCCGTCGACTTGGAAGTTAAGAAGATCTTTGATGAGAATTATTTTACTCGCAGGTCGATACTCGTTCTGAGGTATGGTCGACTTTTGATGACGTGGCACCATCCTGATCGTTGGCGATGAACGGTAGGAGATGAAGGAGCGCCGATTTTAGTAATGATTGCAATTCTGACGCTTGGAACTCCTTCTCGAAAACTGCTTCAGCTTTTAATTTTGGAAAATTAATTTCTATTTTCTTTTCCCCTTCCAAATTTAGGAAAATAGAAATACTCAGTCTTCCTCTCAAATTCGAATTCTTACCGTTTTCAAACTCCTCTTCTTCGGCGACAATCACGGAATTGCAGCAAAACTTAAACTCAGTTCTCGGCTTCAAAGAACGAACTCCCTTTCGCAATCCATTAAGGTATTTCCCTTGTATATTTGCTTTAGGGCTTTGATTTCTGCTTTGTGTTTAATTCCGCCATGGCTAGGACCTTTAGTAGTGAACCAGGAGCTTGGTACGGGTATTGCACTATTAACCGTAGAGTATGTAAGCACATAAACGGTGGGTGGAGAGAGATGTCATTGAGCGAGTGTGCCTCTATCTTGACCAGGTGGGAGTTGAACTTTAGTGAAATAGGGTTGCCAGTTGCAGGAGAAATTGAGAATGTGGTGATTGACGACTCAAATGTTGTCGCTTTTCATCTATTTCATGAATTGCTTGATCATATCACTTTGTTTTATGTTAGGGATGTCCACAAACCCTCTTTCCTTAGGAACAGAATAGGTTTTCCAGGGGAGTTTAGGTCGCCCTTAGGTAGGTTGACTGCGTATGATCTTAGGACTGACTCCCCTGTTTCTCCTTCTTCTTGTACAGATATGACAACTCAAGAAGGAAATGCTGCTTCGACCTCTTCAGGCCCCCGAATTGTGGACGCCTTCGATGATTCAGTTGTGCCTGGGAAAAATGAAAGAGGTTACGTTCCCCCAGGACCATTGCGCGGAAGGAAGAACTTGCCCTCTAGGTACGATGTGATCCATGGGTTTTGTGAGGTAAAAAAGGAGGATTATAGGGTGACTATTTATACCAAGGTGATTTTAGGGCCAAATTTGATGCGGGGGATGCCACCAGGGTAGCTTTTTACTATGGCCAATTTGTGGCCGGCCTTAGGTTGCCACTCGACCCTTTTATCAATGAGTTCTGGAGTGTGCCAACGCCTTACCTCTTCGGCTCGGAGCTAACACCTGTAGGGTTTTGGTATGTTTTGCTATGGTTTGTAGGTTTTTAGGATATGAACCTTGCATGAGAGTGTTTAAGGAATTCTTCTTCATCAAGTATAGTGGAGAGGAGAAAACCATCAGTACCCCCTCCAAGCCCAATTCGCGTAAGCTTTTCACAAACCTTCCCAGTAAACATAGTGGCTGGAATACTCATGTAGTTGTAGTGGAGAGTAGATTTGGGTGGGAATTTCCTTTGCCAGCTGAGAATTCTGAGCCCTTAGATGAGAGGAACTATTGGGAGCCTGTCTGGCACTTTGAATTGTATAAGAGGTTGTGTCGGCTAGCAGATAAGGGCGCCTTTAGTTGGGAGAGTTTACTTACAACTAAGTATAACTTCATCCAGGCTGGGATGATGGCTGGAGAGGGTGAAGTGCAACCCTTGGTAGTCGTTGGTAGGGGCACAATTTATCCCGACTGGGTTACCCACGCATTGGCCAAGTTTGAGGACACGTGCCAACGGTGTAAGAAAACTGCCAACTATTGCAAAGAGAATGGAGAGCATGCGGGTGGTAAGATATCCTTGTTTTGTCTTTCTTTACTCGTCTACCGTCCATTAACCTTGTATGAATAGTTTGGTTTGGCTGTTATACTTATGCACTCGATTTTATGATTCGTATATGACTAGCTCGTACATAGAACCATAGCTCGTATGTAGAACATGGCATGTAGAATACTCTGCTTTCTCTTGGTTAGCTCGTAGTTTATATGTAGAGAACATTTTGAGTCATGAATACAACTTTCAGCTCGTTAATTGATCAACTTGCATATATATGAGCTAGCTCGTATACGTCGACCTCATACTTGTCACCCTGACTTTTTGTGCAGTTCTGACCCCCGAGCAAGAGGCAAATATGGGCCGTATATTGGTAGTGTCAGACAGGAAGAGAGCCAGGAAAGCTCATGGTGCCGCCAACGCTCGAGCTAACAGAGAGAGGGAAGCTGTGAGAAGGACCGGCCTGCTGTCGAAGGACAATGTTGGTATGATTCCCATGGAGGTGGATGAATCTGAGGATCCTTTGTTGAGTAGCAGTCATACCAAGGATGCGACTGAAGAGGGTGATGAATCCAACAAATCCAATAGGCCCAGTTTGAGCTCCGACCCAATTGCTGAAGCTAATGTTGGGACTTCTGGTGTGGGAACAATTGACGCTAACCCTCTGGAGATTGTTGATATTGATGAAGATGAAGAAATGATCAAGGAGGATGACCAAGCCCTGAACACTAGGAAAAGGTCAAGGACGGAGAAAGGAAAGTCTGTTCCCTCTAGCCACCTTCCTCCTCAAATTCCTTCTCCTATTCGTCTAGAGTCCTTGGAGGATAAGATCAGCAGGTTGAGTGATGTGCCTCCTCTGGATGGGGTGAATAGTTTGAGTCGTCGCTACCCCGACATGAGCCTGGGTCAGGTCGTGGTTAGGAGGGCTATTGACGTCGACCTCCTGGCCTACTTCGCTGATAAGGGGATGACCCCTGAAGAGTTCTCAGCTCGATCTGGGATGGCACATTGTGAGGTAACTCTTCAATTTCCCTTTTTGCTTTGTCGCTTGTTCCTTTTAGTTTGTTAGATCGATCTCCGAGCTAATCCTTATCTGACTTTTCTTGTATGCAGAATCTTACCATGATCGAACAGGCTAAGAGCTCTTGGAGGGCCTCCATTGAGAGGGAGAGGCAAGCCCTCAAAGATTATTCCAAAAAGGCTCAAGAGCTTGCGGAATGGAGGGAGAAGTACAACGACTTGGACAACTCATTCGAAGCCAACGAAGCAGTAAAGACCAAGGCTCTGTCCGACCTTGAGGCAGCAGAATCCAAGCTTAAGGAGGTGGAGGCAGAGAAGGAAGCTAATGAGAAGGAGCTGGAGAAGACCAAGATTGAGTTGGCAACAGCTTCCAAGCTTCTGAAGGAGAAGGACGTCTTCCTAGTTGAGCTGCAGGAAGAACGTCGACTTGAGCGGGCGAAATGGCAGGAAGACCTTCAGGTCGCTGTTACTGCTGCTGCTAAGGACGCCGTTGAGAAGTTTAAGGACGGAGATGAGTACTTCAACGCTATTATTGATAAAGCCAAGGGCTTCTTGGAGTTGGGTAAGCGCCACATGGCCCGTCGGGCTTTAGTCGACCCTGATTCTGGAGTCTCCTTGGACCAGGTCGCTCAATGGGCCTATGCTCCTCAATATGACATGGCAGCTAGAGGGGGTCATTCATTGGTGCCTTATAATGAAAATGATTTAGCCCATATTGCTCAAGAAGACCAAGAAGAGCATTGTGAGCCTTGGGTAGCTCCAGAGTTGGCCCCCAGGACTTTTGATGTGGCTTTACAAGAGCTAGCGGATATGGAGGAGCAGGATGAGATGGAGGCGGAGGGTGAGTTCGACCATCAGGTCTTCTCGGAGTCGGGTAAGCCCTTGAGCCCTCAACAGACTGGACCCCTGAATGAAGAGCGAGCTGCTACCGACGACCGCAATATCTCCGATCAAGCTGTTTGATTTTTGATTAACTCAGTGTAACGAAACAAGCCCCAAAACACTTTTGTTCTTTTGATTTCTTGAATATTTGGATGCCTTGGCCCTATTTTTTGGGAGGCAAGATACTTTTGTAAGTTTGTTTTTCCCAAGCCTTAGCCCGCTTTTGGGAGGCTTGTTCATATTTAATCGTAGTCAACCCCTCTTTATTGCATGTTGTATGCTTTATAAAGTAAGTGTCGAGCTAGATGTGGTAGGGTAAATGAGTTATCTTAAGTTTGAGGCCGTCCTGACCCTATGATGCCTTGGTCGACCTCAGACTTGGTTAACTTTTGGAACGAGATTGACTATAAGTCGAACCTGCTCACACTATTGAAGCTGACCTAGGGTCTAGCTAATTAGAACAAACTGACTAAGAGTCGGGTTTGTTAGAACGAAGTCGACTAAGAGTCGGACTCGTTAAATGGATAAAGCTGATTAAGAATCGAGCTAATTAGAACAAACTGACTAAGAGTCGAGTTTGTTAGAACGAAGTCGACTAAGAGTCGGACTCGTTAAATGGATTTAGCTGATTAAGAATCGAGCTAATTAGAACAAACTGACTAAGAGTCGAGTTTGTTAGAACGAAGTCGACTAAGAGTCGGACTTGTTAAATGAACCAAGCTGATTAAGAATCGAGCTATTTAGAACAAACTGACTAAGAGTCGAGTTTGTTAGAACGAAGTCGACTAAGAGTCGGACCTGTTAACTGAATAAAGCTGATTAAGAATCGAGCTTGTTAAAACGAAGCTGACTAAGAGTCGAGCTTGTTGGGGTTAGTGTAACACTATGTTTGATCGAATAAACTGCGCTTTTTATTGAAGTAGGGAACATGCTTACATCAACTTGAAACTAGAACTAATAAGAGCTTGAACTTTGAAACTAAAAGCTAGAAGTAGTATTTGATGAGGTGAGTAGCATGCCAAGGATGTTTCAACTCGTCACCTCCGGGATGAGCTATCATGTAGGTTCCTTCCTTGACGACTCGAGTGACTACATAGGGACCTTCCCAGTTAGGAGATAGCTTGTTCTGCTGGGTCCTTTTACCCGTTGCTTCGATATTTCTCAATACATAATCTCCAACTTGGAACGACCTTGCCTTGACCTTCTTATCGTGGTAGCTCTTAGTTCGCTGCTTGTAGTTGACCATTCGGAGGTAGGCTGTTTCTCGCTTCTCGTCGACTAGATCCAGGTCGATCAATCTGTTGGTATCATTTTGCTCTTGATTGAAGAAAGTCACTCTAGCAGTGGGGAATCTGAGCTCAGCAGGTGTGAAATTACCCGGATCCGAGCAGGCCTCGCGGCCCCGGCATCTGGCATCTTTCGCGTTGGAGGTGTCTCGCCGTTTGTTTTCGCATTTGTAGAGTCGCCACGCCGTTTTTATTAAGCCCAAAACATTGAAAAGGGCATCGCTTAAAGATAATTTTAAACCGCTTTTGTGTGATGAGATTTTGAGTTCGGAGGTCGATGACTCCCTGGAAGAGAATATTAGAATATTAGAGCTCACTCCGAGTAGCCTCGTAAAACGAGTCTTTCGGATACCCCTAATATCCTTTAAATGTTGTGTGTGTGTGTGTGTGCTTTTAAAAATGCATGTCAGATCGGATGTCTACATTGTATGCTATGTATGGAAATGTATTGAAATAGTATAGGAAGGAAGCCTTACCAATGTTGGTTCGTGTCTCGTCTTCCGCCTGGGAATGGTGTTTGAGGTCTGGAGTAGCGTTCCGCATGGATCGGGATTGCTTCGGGAGGGACCGGTTGTCCGCGGACAGTAGTTTCGGCGTGAGCCGAGGTTGTAGGCTGCGTTCGGGCGCAGGTTCGGCGTGCGTGCGTGGGGATCGTCTGGATCACTCTGCGCAGGTTCGGCGTGCGTTGGGGTGGCAGGAGTCACTCGGGCAGAGTTTCGGCGTGGTTTGGGATCGTCGGCTTGACTCGGAAAGAGCCGGGACACCGTGGAAAGACTGTGCAAGGCCTCTGAGTACCACGAGGGGCCTCAGAGTACCTCGAGAGTGCCTCTGGCAGCGCGGAGCCGTCTCGGGAGCGCTCGGAGGCTTCTGAGCACCACAAGGGAGCTCGGAAGGCCTCAAGGATCCGAAAGGGGCCGGGAGTGCCTCGAGAGGACTTAGAGGGGAGCCGAAGGCTAAGGGAGGAAGAGAGAAGAGGGAGGTGTGTGAAAATGAGGAGGGGGAGCCCTCTATTTATAGTAAAAATTTCGAGCAAAGAGGTCCGTACGGACCTTCTTGGTTATCCGTAATTTTGGATTTCCTCGATTTGAGGGAATCCGCAATGATGGAGAATATTCGGAATGATGGTGTTCCCCGAGCAATAAGGTCCGTACGGACCATCTTGCATGCAAAGAGGTCCGTACGGACCAACTCGCAGGAAGTAATCATTTTCCCGGATTTGAGGGAATATTGTGGACTTTAAGGGGATTTAGTAATCATTGAAACAAAGAGGTCCGTACGGACCTTAATTGCTTTTCTCGATTTCCCGAAAATTCCCAAAAGGTCCTTTTGTCCCTTTTTATCCCGTAAAGGCTCCTCCCTTGGTTTGGTTGGGGGTTCGAGAGGGTTTTGAGAGGGTTTTGAGTGAGAGGTCTCCGAGACTGCGTGGATGAGTCTCGCGGTGTTTCCCGTGTGTTTGAAAGGGGGTGATCCAGATTGGGGTACTTACGTAAGCCCCTCGACGACGTCACTTATGAAAGAAGTGGGGTCGCCGATAAGATAAGTGGTCCTAATCTGGATCGCGTGCCGGGAGAGGAAGTGACCGTGAGGGTCAATGTGAGGACGTGGTGGTGTCCTTTGTGTGACCGTTTAGGTCAATAGGCCGGACCCCGTGATAGGATTCCTACGTATCCCCGCGGGAATCAAGCCCGGTCGTAGTTCGCAGGTCGTGAATTTGTGAGTGTATGTGGGCGTGGTGGTGCCCCGAAGTGTCGTGTGACCGCCGAGGTCCGGTGATAAGGACGGGGTGGTGTCCTAAGATGCGGTGACCGCCGAGGTCAATTGTGAGGACGTGGTGGTGTCGTAGGATGGGGTGACCGCCGAGGTCAATTGTAAGGACGTGGTGGTGTCCTGGGTGACCGCATAGGTCGATGGCTGGACCCCGTGATAGGATTCCTACGTATCCGGCGGGAATCAAGCCTCGGTCGTAGTTCGAGGTCGTGAATTTGTGAGAGCATGTGGTGCGCGGTGGTGACCGCCGAGGTCGCGCGGTGTCCTAAGATGTGGTGACCGCCGAGGTCAATTGTGAGGACGTGGTGGTGTCCCGGGATGGAAATTTTACGATTTTCCTAATCGGGTGGTTTAAGGCCTTCCGGCCGAGATAGAGCGAGGACTCGAATCGTCTTCTCGATTGCGGCTGGTGCCACGCCGGAGGACTTTGAATCGTCTTCCGGCGGCGTTGGTGCCACGCCGGGAGGACTTTGAATCGTCTTCCGCGGCTGGTGCCACGCCGGGAGGACTTTGAATCGTCTTCCGGCGGCGGCTGGTGCCACGCCGAGGACTTTGAATCGTCTTCGCGGCGGCTGGTGCCACGCCGGAGGACTTCAATCGTCTTCGGGCGGCGGCTGGTGCCACGCCGGGAGGACTTTGAATCGTCTTCCGGCGGCGGCTGGTGCCACGCCGGAGGACTTTGAATCGTCTTCGCGGTTGGTGCCACGCCGGAGGACTTCAATCGTCTTCGGGCGGCTGGTGCCACGCGCGAGGACTTTGAATCGTCTTAGCGGCGGCTGGTGTCACGCTGGAGGACTTTGAATCGTCTTCTGGCGGCGGTTGGTGCCACGCTGGAGGACTTTGAATCGTCTTCTGGCGGCGGTTGATGTAATGCGCGAGGACTTTGAATCGTCTTCTAGCCGCAGTTTGATGTAATGCGCGAGGACTTTGAATCGTCTTCTAGCCGCAGCCAGGATGTAATGCGCGAGGACTTCAATCGTCTTCTAGCCGCAGCCAGGAGGCATGGCTGCCTTGTGCTTCGAGAGGCGTAGATGCCTTTGTGTTTTTGCATGTTGATGTAGAAGGTCGGACTTACGATGACCGCCGGTGCTTGAGCTGCCGTTGAAGTGGGCAAGGATGATGGCCGATGATTGCTTCACCATTTGGCGTTTTGGGAGGCGCTTCGTGCCTTGGGACTTGTACTCGGAGGTGTTGGCTCCTTCGTGTGCTTGTTTTGCCGTTGAGTGGGCAAGGATGATGGCCGGTGGCCGGGATACGCAGCCCGTATGACTTCCCTTTCGACTTGTCGGGAGGAGCTCTGGCTTACTCGATGGCCGGTGCTTGCGTTGCCGCTGAAGTGGGCGAGGACCGGTCTTACATTGATGGCCGGTGCTTGAATTGTCGGGATGCGTGACCTCGTAGGGGCCCTTTTCTCGTTGGGAAGATGACTTCGGACCTCTTTTGAGGGCCAGCTGGCCGAGTTGTCGCTGAGCCGCTCGGGAGGCGTCTTGTGCCTCGATATTCGTGGCCGGGAGGTGTCGTCCTTCGAATTGCCGTCGGGCGTTTTGGAGGCGTCTCGTGCCTTGATATTCGTGTGCCGGGAGGTGTTGGCTCCTTCTTGAATTGCCGCTGAGTGGGCGAGGATCGGGCTTACACCGACGGCCGGGGATTGATTTGCCGCTGAAGGGCGAGGACCGGTCTTACGCTGACGGCCGGTTGAATTTGCCGTTGAAGTGGGCGAGGTCCGGTCTTACGCCGACGGCCGGTGATTGATTGCCGTTGAAGTGGCGAGACCGGTCTTACGCCGACGGCCGTGGTTGAATTGCCGCTGAGCTGGCGAGGACCGGTCTTACGCCGACGGCCGGTGGTTGAATTGAAGGGTTAGGGACCATTCTCGCACTTGGATTTGCCGGAAAAGGCCTTAGATGCCAGGCAAAGATTATAAGGGTGAAAGTAATTTGGCCACCTCGCAAAGAGGTCCGTACGGACCAACCTGGTTGCAAAGAGGTCCGTACGGACCACCTTGGTTTTTTACAGCTCCCGTGCTTTGACCGGGCTTAAATTCCGAGGCTCCCTCTTCATTTCCCATTTCCAAAGCGTGTGAACCAACGAGAGAGAAAGAGAGAAAACTCCATTTTTGTCCAAAATCTTCCATTTTTCTTAGCTTGAATTGCTTGCAATGGCGGAGGGATCTCGAAGGAGTCGTCGTCAACGCAGCCAGAAGTGGTCGAGCAGCGAATGGAGCTCCAAAGGAATTGGATTTCGTTCGTTCCATCTTCGAAGAACCCGGATGTTTTGTATCCGAATCCGGAGGTGCACAATCGTCGCTCCATGAACGTCAGGGAGGTAAGAAATCTGCTCCGTTTTGATTCCCTCGTCGAATTTTTGAATGCTAGAACTAGGTTTTTAGTTTTTCGCATTTTTGAATTTTTTTTTTTTGTTATTATTTTATGCCTTTTGTGAAATTCTTGATGAATTGTTGAAAATGGACATGTAAAAATTGTGGGTATGTGTATTTTGTGCGTAAATGTGTAGATTAGCTCTTATTTGTGAAAATAAAGTGCCTATCTAGTGAATTGCATGCTTTGGTGTTTTGTACCTAATGCTATTTATGTATGTACATTGTGAGAAAAATTATCGTGTAGTGATAATTTTTGTGAAAAAATGTGACATGTGCCGTGTTTTGTGACGGGTTATATGTGAAAGTGTGTGCCGTGTAGGGACGGATTTTTTTTTTTTTTGTGTTATGCATATGTGTCGTGCCGTGTTTTTGGGTGACGGACTCGTGGGGAAAATATGTGCAATATGTGCCGTGTTGGGACGGATTTTCTTTTGAAAATGTGTCGTGTAGGGTTTAATCCCCTTTTTTTTTTTCTTTTGAGAAAATGTGTACATGTGTGCCGTGTTTTTGTGACGGATCGCATGAGAAAAATTATATGCATGATATATGTGAAAATTATGTGCATTATATGTGCATTATATGTGAGAAATATGTGCATTGTGTGCCGTGTTTTGTGACGGGTTACATGGAAAAATTATATGTATAATGTATGTGAAAATTATGTGCAATATGTGCCGTGTTTTGTGACGGGTTATATGTGCCTTTATATTAAGTACTGTGATTGACGTACCTTTGCTGTGTTTACCTGCAGGATGCGGGGCTTATGGCCGGGAAGGCCAAGAGGATGAAGACTCGGGATCGCCGAGGCCAGTTGGAGCTACGGCAATGATGCCCGATATTTCCGTGGACGGTAGGCCGAGTCCCCTGAGGCCGGTTTATGCTTCGGCCTAGGTGTGTTCGCTGAGAACCCGGGCCGGAGTGTTCGACACGAGGAAGAACAAGAGTGTCTTCCCGGGTTTATCTCGAGTATTGGTGGGATACCACCCACACCTTCCACCCGAGCCGGGCGAGGTGACAAAGTGACGCCCACCGATTTTGCCGCGATTACACGGCTCTCCTTCAAAGGGGAGCCTCGCGAGGTGGAGGGACATGATCTCCGATGATGTGTCGACCGAGCCGCCGGGCTTTGAGCCTCGTCCTCGCAGGGCCCGGGGATGTCAGTACAGCGACGTGGAGATGAGGATCACGGCCGCATTGGGGCCTACATCCGGGTACCGGCCAGTGACAATGGAGCAAGCTGGCGCGCTCCTTCTTGTGGTATGCACCGTCCGAGACTCGTTTCTCGAACCACGCGACCGCAGCCTCCCTTTGCTCGTTGGAGAGCTTGATTGACTCGGGATAGGGTCTCGCGACATTGCTTGGGGCGAGGCAGTGCTTGGCCGAGCTCTACTTCTCCTTGGACCGGTTTAGCCTGGGGCGCGCCTGGCCCGTTTTGACTTTGCTCGGAGGTATGAGTTTATTGTCGTTTTTTTGATTTAGCAACTTGTCATTTCTCCATTGTCTTTTGCACCGAGCCTTCTGTTTTTGTCACGTGTGTGGTTTTATGAGGTTTTCCAGCTGCTTCCCGTGGGATAGGGATCCCGGGCCGTTGCCGCGCATCCCGCTATGCTGGGCCGGGCTCGTACGGCGAGGAAGAGGAGGACCAAATGGGAAGCTCACCATCGCCTACGGGGATGTGCAGGAGCGTCTGGAGAGAGATAGCCGTGAGGGGTTTGTCTTGTTCCCGTGGACTCGGTATGAGGGAGATGAGTTTGAGGGGGCTCCCGAGGTGACAGCGCGGCGGAAGATGCTGCGGGGCTTGACTTGTGATGTCATGTACTTGGGGGAGCGGGTCTTCTGGGCAAAGATGGCCCCGGTGTGCTTCCCGTGGCTCCGAGGGACCCTCCCTTTGGGATGCTTGACTCCCGGGATATGGATGTGCTTGACTTCGAGAGGTACCTTGGCGGTGTCGGTGCCGAGGAGTTCATTTTATACGGAGAGGAGTACGGGGCCTTCGTGAGGAGGAAGCTGAGGACGCCGCAGGTACTGGCGCGGGAGAGAGAGGCTGGCCCGCAGCTCCCCTGCAGGTTCCGATGCCGGGACCGGATTTCACGTACGTCCGCGGGGACGGGTCGAGGAGGAGGGTGTCTCGTACCCGTTCCCGAGCAGCTCCCGCCGCATACCGAGCGGATCCCGACAGATCGGTGAGTGTGCTGACTCTTTTCCATCTTGGCATCTTTTCCGCATTTTTCTCTTTTTGTTGTTGAGTATAACTGCATTTGATGAGCGTTTCCTTGGCTTCTTGTTGGTGCAGGTCCCTGGGAGAGCCTACGATATGCTGACTCGCCGTTACGTGGCGATGCGCTCCTTCGCTAAGAAGATGGCGTCGAAGGTGTCCCGCCGGTCTCGCGTCGTGTGCCGCCAGACGAGCCTATGCCTTCGAGGCATTCTCAGACGTTCCTCCGCCTAGAGCCGAGCCTGAGCCGCAGCAGGAGGGACCTTTGAGGGGGCGGCATAGCATGGATGCCGGACATCTTCGGGAGCCGCAGTGGCCTTCGAGGGAGCAGCTCTTTATCGCTCATGCCTCCGCACGGCGCACAGGGCGAGGGTTCCTCAGCCTTCTTTCTTTGATCCTTTCGCCGGATTTGATCCTTCCGAGTACTTTTCGTGGGAGCCTCCGCGGGTGCTCGGTATTCCGACGACGAGGATGTGACGGGCGAGTTCGCCGGGATGCCCGACTTTTCTTCGGAGGACCTCGGCGAGGATGATGATGCCGAGGATTCCGATTAGTATTCATTTGCTTTCCCTCTTTTCATATCCCTCCTCTTTTTTTTTTTTTGTTTAGCAACAGACATTTATTGGTACTGTAATAAAACACATGTATTTGCATGGCAAACAAGATTTTATTTTAAGATGTAATGTCATTTTTGTGATTCCCGGGATTTGTCCTAGAAATTGTTGCTATTATTATTTTTTATTTTTGGTACATGCCACGTGAGCCGAGAGTGTGTTTGTGGGTAGTGTTTGTTTGCCGGAATGGCTTTGGCCGTTGTTTGGGCGCTTGGAGCAAGGTTTTGCCGAGGACAAAGGGTTTTTGTACCGTTTGGCCGGGGAAATGGGTTCCTTTGCAAGGAGGTCCGTACGGACATACTTAGCATGCAAAGAGGTCCGTACGGACCAACCTTGCTTTTGGGAAGGACATAAATGCTTTCCAAAGGCCCGGTTCTTCCTCATTTCCCCATTTGCAGCCATTTTCGAGCTTTCTTCCCCATTTTCTCTAGGAACCTCCATTTTTGCCATGGATTCTTCGTACGTCCCTAGAATTTTGCCGAGGCTTTCGCAGAGAGGCAAGCACACTTCCTTGAGCAGCTTGAAAACGTGGATGCGGCGCCGTATGAGGCATCGTAGACGGGCTTTCGAGGTAAGGTTTCGTCTTTGCTCGGTTTGGTCTTTTAAGGAGTTGGGTTCCCGATTGGGATTTGTTGCGGGCCGCCGCGAAGTTCGGGATGTTAGGAGGCACGTGTATGTTTCTCCTACAATGAAATGGTGCCCACTTTTGAGGATTTTCGGGCTTTGATTGGAGGACCGGAGGTGGAGGCCATCTCGCTTCCTTTGATTGGTGGTGCCGCGTGAGCGTGAAGCTTGCAGACTTTCTTCGTGCTTCGTTGGAAGAAGTGCAGTGGCATGATCCTTGATTCGGGTCATATCGACATTTCCGAGCCGCCTGAGCGGTTCATGGTTGATGATGAGAGTGACGTCTCTTGGGATGTATTTGCCTTGTGCGTGATGGCGACGCTTTTTCCGGTCGCTCCCTTGGCATTTGTGATGGCGCTTGCTAGATGTGGTAGGGCACCGCAGAGCCGGGAGAGGATATTGTCCCGTTGGTGCCGGGGGAGACTCTTCATGGTATCGACCGTCCGGCGACCGGGGATCGTTTTATGAGAGGGGGAAGCCCCGCTTTGCTCACCTTGTGGCCGCGAGAGAGACTTCGTGCCATGCCCGAGGCTCCGACGTCGTTTAGCCCGTGGTCATTTGCTCGCCGACCTCTTGTGTTGGATATGGATCACCCGCCCGGGAGAGATGGATGGCACAGTCTGGTACGCATCGATCCGCCGGTGGGTTCCGCACCGGAGGATTGAGACCAGGAGGATCTTGCAGAAGGGTCCTACGTTGTCGAGTTCCAGGTTTGTCTTGGTCCTCCTTCTATATTCCGTCGCTTGTTTCCTGCCAGCTTGGGATGAAGCAGAGCCTTTGTTGGCCGGGATGACCTTGCTACCGCGGAGGTAGTTCCTCTTTGTATGGCGCCTGTGTGCCTTCTTGTATTTTCTCGAGGGTATGGAAGTATTCCGCTTTCCCTCCCGTGGTACTCCTTAGACGTCTGGGGAGCGTTGTATTGACGACTCAAGCATCCGGCCCGGTATGAGCAAAGATGTCAAGGGGCCCCAAGTGGTCTTGGAGAGCAAAGGCAGCGATTCTGGGACCCGCTTGCCGTAGTAGCTATTGCCTTAGGAGTGCCGAAGCCCGGTCTCGACCCTTTCGATGTGACGGGAGACGCTTTGTTTGACTACGAGACTAGAGTTGACCGACCGACAGGGAGAGGTCCTCTTTACTGCACTCGCAGGGAGGAGATCCGAGCCGAAGCACGGGCGAATGAAGCCCCGAGAGCTACCGGATTGTTTGACTCTACGGGGAGGACCCCGCATCTCTGACCGAGAGACGCAGAGTTGGTTCACGTGAAGCGAAAGAAGACTCGCCGGGACGAGGGAAGAAAGGAAAGAATGGCGAGGGGACAAGCGCAGATGGCGCGGAATGACCTCCTAGGTATCCATTCATTGCATTGCAAACACATTATTAGTTAAATGTATTAAGTCAGTTTTTTAGCATGTTGTGAACTTGAGAGTAGACCGTGCTTGAACTCATCAAGAAATGTTGTAACCGTTAGTGATTTGTGATTTACTTTTAAAGCTTTGTCGAGACGCAAGATCTCTTGTTTGCCTTTGCTTCGTTGTGCACTTTGTCGGCGTCCATCTTTGACTTTTCTCGTTGCATTCGCTGACCGAAGCCTGGGCCCCGACGGCAATCCCCTTTGCCGAGGCTTTGTGCTTGGCCGAGAGGTTGAATGCTCCCTTGACAAGTCGTTTTGACGGTCTTTTTCGTAGCTTCCTTGCCTCTTGTTGGCGTCGGGCTCTTGACCTCAATTTCGCAGCCTTCGCTTGAGCTTCTTTTTTTTTTTTTTTTTTTTTTTTGTGAGCCCTTGCTCGAGCTCTTTTTTTTTTTTTTTTTTTGTGAGCCCTTGCTCGAGCTCTTTTTTTTTTTTTTTTTTTTTTGAAGCGCGTGAGGGCGAAGACAAGCCCCCGGCTTCGGAAGCATGAGTCGGCCGCTTGATGCCGAGTGACCCTCGGATGTCCTTGATGTTGCCGCCGTCGTTTGACTTGGTCAAGGTGACCGCCGGGGCGTGTTCTTGAAAAGTGCGTAGCTTGATGGAGGTCTTGATTGACATTCAAACTTTTGACTTTTTTGTGTATTTTTAGACCGGACCAATTAAGGTTGCCTACGTTCCCTGACTAGAGGGCTCAGTCTCGCGTAGTTCGACACTACATGGAGTGCCAAGAGATGCACAGCTTGTTCTTCTTTAGGCGAAGTATCTCGCGAAGTTTGCTTCCGTTGACCGGATTCATGAAGGGATTGCCGTCTAGGTCCGTTAGCTTCATGGCGCCTCCGGAGAAGATCTTCGAACCACGAAAGGGCCGATCCATGTGGGTTCCCATTTTCCCAAAGGGGTTGGTTCGAGTGGGAGGCTTTTCTTTGAGTACAAGGTCACCTTCCCCGATGTCTCGGGATTTGACTTTCTTGTCGAAAGCTCTAGCCATCCCGCTTGATAGGCTCCTGACGTGTTCCATGGCCTTTAGTCGTCGCTCATCTAGCAGAGCCAATTCGTCATGTCGGCTTCGGAGCCATTCGACTTCGTTGATGTCATTTTCCACAAAGACTCTGAGTGAGGGAATTTCTAGCTCGATGGGAAGGATCGCTTCCATCCCGTATGTCGTGGCAAATGGGGTTTCTCCCGTGGTCGTTCTCGACCGATGTGCGGTAGCCCCAAAGTGCAAGGTGCAGCTTCTCGGCCAATCTCGTCCTCGGGTGGTCATTTTTCTGATGATCCGTTCGAGGGTTTTGTTTGTCGCTTCCACGGCGCCGTTTGTTTGTGGCCGGTAGGGAGAAGATTTGTGACGTGTGATCTTGAATTCAGCCAGCCTCGTCGAATTCCCTTCAAGTGTGAGCCGTTGTCCGATATGACCTCATTTGGGATGCCGTATCGGCACATGATGTTTTCCTTGAGGAAATGCGCGACCTTCTTGGAGGTGAGTACCTTGTAGGACTTGGCTTCGACCCATTTGGTGAAGTAGTCGATGGCTACTAAGATGAACTCGCGACCGTTGCCGCTCGGCGGAGCGATTTTCCCGATGACGTCAATTCCCAAGTGGCAAAGGGCCAAGGTGTAGTCATGCAAGAGAGATCGTGGGGCGGTAGATGATTGAGGTTGGAGAACCGCTGGCACTTGTCGCAGCCTTTCTGACAAAGTGGATGCAATCCGCTCCACGGAGATCCAAGAGTAGCCCATCCCGAGAATGATTTGCATCGTGGCTCGGGCGTTCATGTGGGGACCGCAAGCCCCATTGTGGACTTCTGCTCATGAACTTGCTTGCTTCTTCTTGGCCGACGCAACAGTAGGAGTGGCCCATGGTAGCGTTTCTTGTATAACATGTCCCCGAGGATGACGAAGTGAGAGGCGAGGCGTTTAGTGGCCATGATGCTCTTGGTTTTGATCCCTTCGTGTGTGGGTCTTCCTTGTTCATGAAGGTGGTTTCCCGCTCTGAGGTATGGGAAGATCCGGTTTGTGCCGGAAATGGCGTCGAACTTGCGTCTCTTCGCTCTTCAAAGAATCTTGCAAATCGTTGTGATTAAAACCTTCTCAGCCTTGGGCCCGGTTTTTCTCTCGTTTGACAACATGCTTAAATGTTTGCTGGATGCATTTATTTAATTAATGTGTTTGCCTTTTGTATAGATGAATTTAACTTGTTTTGATTAGTTAATGTCATCATTTGTTAAAGATGCAATGAAATGATTTTTTAGGAAGGTCTGACCTTTTATTGAAAGCGTGAAGACCGTACATTGTTGATCAAAGATTCACAATCGTCGGGCGTAAAGCCGTCAAAAGACACAAAAGATGTGAATACACGTACAACAAGACTCGAAGCTAGACTATAGGCGACGAGGGATTGGACCAGCTTCATTACTCCCGGATGGCCGTAGCTCTAGAGGGAGTGGTGCCGGTTCAGTGGCCAATCTTCTCGTACGAGTCCCGGAAAGTAGCTTGCATGCGGTTCGATTTCAAACCGTATCGCGGAGGTTTTTGGCTGCTCCCCCGATGATGTCCCTCCATTAGTGTTGCCACCACCCTGGGGGTTTTTGATGATAGAAGTCGCCGAGGGCTACTTCTAGGAGGGCGAAGCATTCGCCGATTCGGAGTGGATTCTTGCCGATGTTGATCACTTTCATAGAATCTCGCTTCTTTATCTCGGGATCTTTGCTTGGACGACGTTTACAATGTCTCGATTCGAGCGGACATGCTATATCTCCTTCCCCGATTAAGCCTTGGAGGAGGTTGCGCCATTGTTCGTCCAGTCGGACACCGGAATGTTGAATTGAACTAAGCCGTGATGGCCGTCCCCGTAAGATCCGAGAGTGTCGGCTAGAGGGTTGTCTTGTACCGGGGATCGGTGATGAGCCGCTTGCAAGAGGGTTTTCGGCGAAGTAAGGGTCTACTCCTCGATCAATCTCCATTAGGGCATCCATCTCTTGATCCTCTCTCAAGCATTCTTCACGCCGCATATGTCGAGTTGTCATCCCGACCCATGAGTTCTTCGATTTCCACTGTCGCGGCTTAGAGCGTGGATGTAAGGATCCACTTCGTAGCGGGACAGGTAGGAGAATCATCTCGGGAAGAGTATTCGGTCATGTCGGGACCTTCTTCCGGGTCATAGCTTGCCGGCCAAGCACTTGCCATTGCACCGCTTCCGCGGATCACTTCGATCGCTCCATTGGCATTGATGAATTTCACGCATTGGTGAAGAGTAGATGATACCGCTTTCATCCGATGTATCCAAGGCCGTCCCAACAAAGCAGAGAAGGTGGGTTTGATTTCCACGACTTGGAACTCTACCGACTCCAGCTTGTACGTCGAATTGGATCCTCAAATTGATGACTCCTACGATTGGTCGTGCAAAGGAGTCGTAGGCTCGGATTACCCGAGGTGAAGGCCTTATCGTAGAACGGCCGACGCGGAGTCGTTTCAATGTGCTTAAAGCGATGATGTTGATCGCGGAGCCGTTATCAATCAAGACGTTCGGGAGGAAGAACATCTCTATCTTTATGAGGATGAGGAGGGCTTCGTTGTGCCGATTCTCACATATTGGCAAGTCATCGTCCGTGAAGGCTAAACCGCTTCCCGTGCTACCGCTGGACTCCGCCTCGTCTCGGGGAACGTTCGATCCATCCATTCGTATGCCTTGGCCGGGCAAAGATCGTAGGGAGACAAAGGGGCCCTCGGGCGTTCTTGTCGGAATTCCCGGTCACGAGACCTTTTGACTCTTGTTTCACGCTCCCAAATATAGCGGACAAAGATGCCGACGGCTTTCTGAAATTGCAGGAGTCTCGCTTCTCGCTTGGAGTTTCGTCAAAGGCTATCGAGTTTACCCCGTCGTTCGGGGAATGGATTTCCAATGGTATTGGGACCACGAGGGCGTTCCAATTTTCCCTCCTCAATGAGCCCCCGAATCACCCGCTTGAGTACGAAGCAATTGTCGGTGGTGTGGCCGGGGTAGTTGTGGAAGGCGCAAAGGCTTGCTCATATCCATGTTGGGTTTGAGGGTCTTCGGTTGGAAATTCTCGAGTGGTTTGAGAAGATTTCGCTTCACCAAAGCTTCAAATACTTGACCCAAGGGCATTTCCAGTTATCTAAATGCCGGAACCGTGGGAAGCGAGGGGGTTGCTATTCTTCGGGGCCGCTTGATCGCGGTTTACTTGAGCTCCGTTCCGAATGTAGTGCACTGTTCCTGGCCGCTTCCTTTCCTTTGGTCGGGGCAGGAGTTGAAGTTGCTGTGTTTGTTCGATAGCGGTAAGATGAGGCAGGGGTTGCCGTTGCCTTTTGAAGACTCGTAGTCTTTTCAAACTTTGTCCCGGCGTTGACCATGGCACGGAGATCCGGATAGAAATGGTGGCCGATCAAGGTCCTCAAAGATGGTTTGAGGCAGGAATGGAAGATGTCCATCTCGCTTCTTCTTTGGAAAGTGGATCCATTATCTCGCTTAGCTTCCAGCCCATCTTTTGTAGAACTCGCCCACCGGTTCGTCATCCTTTTGTTCGGTGGCTTGCGTGTCATGGCGGTTTGTTTCCCATTCAAGATTGGCGCGGTACTTCTCCAGAAGATTTCACCGATCTCGATCCCACGTGGAGCGGTTTTCTCGCTCTTCACATCGAGGAACCACCTTAGTGCCGTGGATTTGAGGGAATGCCGAAAATGATCTCGCCATCTCGTTGAGGGGTTGCCCCTTTCGGCTCTCATACCCGTGACGTAGGTGTCGATGTGGGTTTTGGGCATTCTGTTCCGTCAAACTTTTCCATTTCCGGCATCCCGAACTTTGGAGGGAGAGGGACCACTTTGTTCGGATCGCAGGCGTGAGGGAGTCCTTCCGAGAACTAGCTAGCTTGCCTTGCATGTCTTTCATTTGTTCAATCAACCAAGCCATGTGGGGATCACTGCCCGAGGCGGGTTACCGCTTTCGTGGACGGACACCGAAGATGGAGGTGGATTGGCCGATGGGATCGCCATTCGGGAGTCTTGGGAGGTAGTTGAGTGTATACCAACCCATACCCCGGGGTGTTGAAGTTGAGGGCGTGATTGCCCGGTCCGCTAAGGGTTGTGTTTGGGAACCGGGGAAACGATTCGTTAGCCCCAATCGCGTACTCAGCAGTGGCAAACTTGAGATGCCTGGATATCCGCCGGATGCCCGTCCCCGGTAAGAATGGGGACTTTGATTGTGGTTGCGAGGCTCGTATAGAGGCAAAGGATTGAATCCTCGGGGATACCGAGATGCATTGGGATCTCGCGAGCAGCACGTATGTGTGCCGTTGGTAATGAGCTTGATGTGCAGAGCCGGAAACCGACCGATCCGAGGCGGGCATGCCTGAGCCGCTGACCGACGCCGGAGGGGAGCTTGAGCGAGAGCCGCTTGCGTTGCCGGGATCTCGTAGCTTGGCGGAGGCGGGACCCGCCGATAGCTTTGAGAAACCGGGGAGCCGGTATGTCTTCGTCTTCTATGAGAACAAAGGTTCCATCGTGGGGAACCACTGTTCCTCGAAGACGCAGGTGTCTACGATCCAGCTTGCCGTTCCTCTTGGCGCTTCTTGATGGTTTCAAGGCTCGCAGCACCTCCTCCATTGTCCGGAGATTCCTTAGTGGCGGGGTTCCGTTTCCCTCACCGTTATCTCGTTGATCCCGTCATGGGGAGTATCTGGACGGTGCGGACCGCTGAACCGGAAGCGGCTATCGGACCCCGTGACCTCGATACCGAAAAGGCGGCTTCCAGTGTATTCTCAACCACTCTCGGTTCGCCGGAGGGGTGACGGGCAAGGTTTAGACACGGGAATGGCCTAACGGGATAAAAGGGGAAAGCTCACGTGGCATGCGGTTTCCGTTTCTTTTATTTTTGATTTTTTTTTGTTGTTTTAATTTACTTAAAACATGTTTTCTCGTAATCCTAGGTAGGTTGGAAAAGATTGCTCTTCTTTTTCGCAACTATGCTAGATCCCGGGTCGGGAGACCATCTCGTGCGGCTATAAGCCCCTCGTTTTGCACCCGTATTTCGACATCCCAGGTGGACAGCCTGTGCGAGGGTCCTATAGTGCAAGCGGTTTCCACCGGCCTAAAAGAAAAATCGAACCTAAGGACCGAGCCTCGTCATGTTCGCTTTTGGATGCGTTAGCCATGTGAATAGTGAACCGAGCCGCCACCGAGTCAAGATCGTGTCAAGAGTTCTGCATGACCTTCTCTTTGCTTGCTTGCGCAAGGGATCCGTGACGTTAGGCGTTGGGCCGGGTCATATCGTCATGGCCGACGTATCAAAGGCGTGATGACATGGTGTCATGCGAGCATGGATGTATATCCGGACGGAACATCGCTCGGGTGTAGCTTCGAAATCAAGATCGTGTCAAGATTTTAGCATGACCTTTCATCGCTTTGCTTGCGCAAGGGATCTTGAGTTCCGAGCCTTGACTCGTAAAATGGCCGGCATGGTATATGTATCCAGCCGTATGACACGGACCGGGTAAAAACCAACCGAGTCCGGACAGAGTGTGACTCAAGACTCAAACGTGTGGTTGACGCTGGGCTAGGACGGGATGTTTGAATGATCCCGTGCGCGCCCAAGAGGCCTAGGAAGACCAAACGGATCGCAACCGAGACCACTCCGGGTTAAGGGTTGTAGTGTGCAGTGTATCCGAGGCAAAGAAGGCGCGTAGCGTGCGGTGTAACCGAGGCAAGAAGCAGTGAGTAGAGTGCGGTGTAACCGAGGCAAATAAGGCGCGTAGTGTGCGGTCTCTAAAATTCTTTTTCCGAGTAAAACAGAGTTTTTGAAGAATTTTAAATGTATGCACGTATGTATATTGATGCATTTTTTTTTGTATTTTTATTTTTTTTTGTAAAATAAAAACGAAGCACGTGCACACACACACAACAGCTTAAAGGAAGGGGTAAAATGAAAGTTTGACCCTCATCATCGTTTTAAAAATCTTTTGTTTTGTTTAAAAGTTTTTAAAACAAAATGTCCCCAATGGAGTCGCCAACCGAAATTACCCGGATCCGAGCAGCCTCGCGGCCCCGGCATCCGGCATCTTTCGCGGCTGGAGGTGTCTCGCCGTTTGTTTTCGCATTTGTAGAGTCGCCACGCCGTTTTTATTAAGCCCAAAACATTGAAAAGGGCATCGCTTAAAGATAATTTTAAACCGTTTTTGTGTGATGAGATTTTGAGTTCGGAGGTCGATGACTCCCGGGAAGAGAATATTAGAATATTAGAGCTCACTCCGAGTAGCCTCGTAAAACGAGTCTTTCGGATACCCCTAATATCCTTTAAATGTTGTGTGTGTGTGTGTGCTTTTAAAAATGCATGTCAGATCGGATGTCTACATTGTATGCTATGTATGGAAATGTATTGAAATAGTATAGGAAGGAAGCCTTACCAATGTTGGTTCGTGTCCTGCCTTCTTCCGCCGGGGAATGGTGTTTGAGGTCCTGAGTAGCGTTCCGGTATGGATCGGGATTGCTTCGGGAGGGACCGGTTGTCCGCTGACAGAGTTTCGGCGTGAGTTGAGGTTGCCGGCCGCGTTCGGCAGAGGTTCGGCGTGCGTGGGGATCGTCTGGATCACTCGCGCAGGTTCGGCGTGCGTTGTGGTGGCAGGAGTCACTCGGGCAGAGTTTCGGCGTGGTTTGGGATCGTCGGTTTGACTCGGAAAGAGCCGGACACCGTGGAAAGACTGTGCAAGGCCTCTGAGTACCACGAGGGGCCTCGTGAGTACCTCGAGAGTGCCTCGGGCAGCGCGGAGCCGTCTCGAGCGCTGGGAGGCTTCTGAGCACCACAAGGGAGCTCGAAGGCCTCTAAGGATCCGAAAGGGGCCGGAGTGCCTCGAGAGGACTTAGAGGGGAGCCAAGGCTAAGGGAGGAAGAGAGAAGAGGGAGGTGTGTGAAAATGAGGAGGGGGAGCCCTCTATTTATAGTAAAAATTTCGAGCAAAGAGGTCCGTACGGACCTTCTTGGTTATCCGTAATTTTGGATTTCCTCGATTTGAGGGAATCTCGCAATGATGGAGAATATTCTCGAATGATGGTGTTCCTCGAGCAATAAGGTCCGTACGGACCATCTTGCATGCAAAGAGGTCCGTACGACCAACTCGCAGGAAGTAATCATTTTCCCGGATTTGAGGGAATATTGTGGACTTTAAGGGGATTTAGTAATCATTGAAACAAAGAGGTCCGTACGGACCTTAATTGCTTTTCCGATTTCCCGAAAATTCCCAAAAGGTCCTTTTGTCCCTTTATCCTGTAAAGGCTCCTCCCTTGGTTTGGTTGGGGGTTTGAGAGGGTTTTGAGAGGGTTTTGAGTGCCAGAGGTCTCCGAGACTGCGTTGATGAGTCTGCGGTGTTTCCCGGGTGTTTGAAAGGGGGTGATCCAGATTGGGGTACTTACAAGGTGCCATGGCCTCTGACCCGTAAGTGAGAGCGAAAGGGGTTTCCCCCGTAGGCCCCCGAGTGGTTGTACGAACTGCCCAAAGAGCAAGGGGAAGTTCGTCCAACCAATTGTTTCGTCGACCTACGAGCCCTGTCTTGAGCGAAGATAGAACAAGTTTATTTGCTGCTTCAGCTTGTCCATTTCCTTGAGGATAGGCGACAGACGATTTCCAATGTTTGATCCCTACTCGATTCATTTCTGTTTCGAAGGTTTGGGAGAACTGTAAACCATTGTCGGACACTATAGCACGAGGAAAACCAAATCGACACCAAATGAAGTCGTGGATGAAGTTGATAGCATTCTCCTCTGTGATGCGAGCTAGTGGTTTGGCCTCAACCCATTTGGTGAAGTAGTCTATGGCTACTATCACATACTTGCAGTTTCCTCGGGCGGGAGGGAAGGGTCCAATCAGGTCGACGCCCCACATGTCGAATGGCCAAGCCGCAATTACCGGAGTCTCGCTCGGTTGTTGGCACATGAGGTAAATTGGCAAATCTTTGACATTGATCACATTGCCGAACAAAGTAGTGAGTGTCGCCTCTCATGTGTGGCCGTAGTACCCCAAAGTGATTAACTTGTCGCCAAGAGTCCTGCCCCGGTGTCCACCACAAATTCCACTATGCACTTCGTGTATCAATAGGGCGACCTGCGAGGGTGGATGCACTTTAGTAATGGTCGAGTATAAGATCTTCCGAATGTCGCTCCTTGAATGACATACCTTGGAGCTTTCTTTTGATAGCTCGAGCCTTCTTCTCGTCATCCGGGCAGCCTCGCCACTTTCTAAGTATGCCTTCATTTCCTCGATCCAACACTTCTCCTGAGTCCAATTTCTTGACGGATCCTCTATGCATTGAATTTTTACTCTTTCATAGGCTGGACTTTCGAGGAAGGAGATAGGTTCATCATGTGGTTCATCCGAAGTGGCTAATTTCGAGAGGAGGTCAGCTAGCTCATTGTCTTCTCGTCCAATTCTCTGAATCTCCTAGAATTCCAAATCTTTTATCGCCTCCTTTACCAGTCACGCATTTGGTCCGCCGTGGCACTAAGCACCTCGTACTCGCCTCGGACCTGGTTAACTATCAATTGTGAATCACAGTAAGCCATGATCTTAGTTGCTCCAAAACACTTGGCGTACTCTATAGCTGCTATCAAGGCTTCGTATTCGGCCTGGTTATTGGAAGCATCGAACTTGAACCTTAATGACTCCTCGTACACTGTCCCAGATTCTGGTTCAATTAGCACTATCCCAGCTCCACTGCTATTCTTAGTCGCTGATCCGTCTGAATAGACCTTCCAACAATCGTCGGGTAGACTGATGGCGACCTGGGACTCTGATTCCTTCCCTTTAGCCCTTTCTTTTGGAGCTCGCTGCTCGTCGTCTTCCTTGGTGAACGTAAGCTCGACCAAGAAGTCAGCTAGAGCTTGAGCCTTCAACGCCTTTCGAGGTCGATACTCAATGTCAAATTCAGTAAGGGCAATTGACCAATTGAGAAGTCGACCTGAACTCTCCGGCTTGTGAAGAATTTTTCTTAGGGGAGCATTTGTAAGAACCACAATTGGATGAGCCAGAAAATAAGCTCGCAGCTTCCTTGAAGCCACGACTAGGGCATAGGCGACCTTCTCAGCATTGTAGTATCTGCTCTCCACATCTGATAAGGCCTTGCTGATGTAGTATACTGGTTTTTGAAGCCCTTCATCCTCTCTAATCAATACTGCTGCAACCGACTTGTCTCCCACAGACAGATATACAAACAAGGTCTCTCCAGTGGTCGGGCTACTTAGCAGAGGTGGAGTAGCGAGGTAATCCTTCAATTGTTGAAACGACGAATGACATTCGGTCGTCCATTCAAAGCTTTTCGTCCCCCTCAGAGCTTTGAAGAAGGGGAGAGATCTCTCTGCCGACTTAGATATGAAGCGACCAAGAGCTGCTACTCTTCCGTTAAGTCGCTGCATCTCTTTGATACTGGTGGGGGCTTTCATGTCGACCAGGGCCTTGATTTTCTCCGGATTAGCCTCTATGCCCCGTTGAGATACCATGAACCCAAGGAACTTTCCAGCAGCTACACCAAATACACACTTGCTAGGGTTGAGCTTCATGTCGTTTGCTCTTAAATTGGCGAACGTTTCCCTTAGGTCGACCACGTGACGTCCAGCCTTTGTTTTGATGACCATAACGTCGACGTAGGCCTCCATGTTTCGGCCAATTTGAGAAGCAAAGACTTTGTTCACCATCCTTTGATAAGTTGCCCCTGCATTCTTCAATCCAAATGGCATCATGTTGTAGCAGTAAATGCCTCCAGCTGCTTGAAATGCCGTCTTGATTATGTCGTCCTCATGCATCTTAATCTGGTGGTAACCTGAGTAAGCGTCGAGGAAGCTGAGAGTTGAGTGACCAGCAATGGAATCGACTAGCTTGTCGATTCTAGGAAGGGGATAGCTGTCCTTAGGGCAAGCAAGATTGAAAGTGGTGAAGTCGACACACATCCGCCATTTGCCATTTGATTTCTTCACCATGACCACGTTGGCCAACCACGTTGTATGAGTGGCCTCTTTGATTATCCCTGCATTCAAAAGTTTTTGTACCTCAGTTTTTATGGCCTCTTCCTTGTCGCGAGCAAAGCTTCTCAATTTTTGGGGTCTAGGCTTTATGGTCGGGTTGACTTCCAGTCTGTGAACAGCGACCTCCTCCTTGATTCCCCTCATGTCTTCTACCCTCCATGCGAAGACATCATTACTTTCCTTGAGTAGCTCGATGATTTCTGCTCGCTCCTCAACTGATAGCTGCTTTCCAATCTGAATTTTTTGGTCAGGGTAGGAAAGGTTGGTGATTACTGACTCTAGCTCATCCACAGCTTCTAGCTCTGGTCCATCCCTGAATTGTAGAGTCTCAATGATTATCTCCTTGACCCTTTGTCTCTCCTCGGCCCTCAGGTGTGGAGCTTCTTCTGCTATCATATCATCTAACTTGTCTGCAACCTCGCTGGTGGTGGTGGTGGCCCCCGAGTTATTGTCGAGCTGGAGGCATAGGTTGCCTATGATGACTTGGTCGACCATAACTACATCTGAATCGACCTCAGTGGTGTTAGAGTGACGTGTCGACTCAAGCATGACCTCGTCATTTGAGCGATAGGTCGACTCTTCCACGTCGGTGATTGTTGACAGTCTGGTAGTTTTGGTGACTGATTGAGACAACTTTAAATAACCGTCTGCAGTCTCGATTTCCAACTCCCTTTTCTTTCTTTCTCTGAGAACATGATCAAGGTAGGCTCGAGTTGTGCCTTGTACACACCCTACTCCAGCGGGTGTAGGAAACTTGACTCGCTGATGAGGGATCAATGCCACCATTCCAAGAGCGACCTGACCTGGGATACCAAGTATAGCGGCATAGTCACTATTTACATCAATTACTATAAATTGTACCTTTGATACGATCCTGAGGGGGTGTTGGCCTAGGTCGACGTCGAGCTCTATCTTGCCTTTTGCATCAACTCGATGATTGGTGAAGCCCTCCAACCTACCATCATATCTCTCCAACTGCTCATCATTAAGACCCATTTCTTTAAAAGTTTTGTAGAACAAAATATCCTTGCAGGCCCCGTGTCGACTAAGAGTCTGCTCGTCGTACTTCCGTCTATGAGACCTGGGATGACGAGAACTTGCTCTCTAGCTGCCATGTTAGTAGCTAATTCGTGGGGGAAGAAGCTGATCACCTCATCTCTGACTTCTCTTCTAGGGGGCACATGTGGGGCTTTATTGAGTTGGAAGATCTTGTGCTTGATGGCCGTGTTGCTTGCTTGCTCTGTAATGACCCCCAGGTTCAATCTAGGCTGCCTCGGTCCTTGCTTTGTCCACTGTGGTGCTCGCCTCCCAGAAGCTTGAGGTCTTTTCACATAAGCGTCGAGTCTCCCCTGGTCGACCATTCTTTGTATAATTCGCTTCAAACCCAAACAATCTTCTGTGAGATGACCAGTGTCTTTGTGGTAATCACAATATTTGCTATTGTCCCTTCTAAATTTGTTGCCTGGGTTCATTGGGACAGGAGGAGCCAGCTCGACTGCATTCATAATCTCTGTTCGACTCACTGTAAGGGGAGTGAAAGCCTCGGGCACTTTCTCCGTTGCCCTAGTCCTGTTCTTTCCGTTTTTATTATTTCCTCCATTTTTGTTGGAGTCTTTCTTATCATCGGCGACCTCCACCTTGGGGCTTTTACCATTCTTTTTCTCTTTCCTTTCCTCAGCAAGAGCGACATTATACACCTTCTCAAACAACTCCTGTCGAGTTGTTACTGTACGAACTGTGAGTTCATAATCCATGTCTGCCGAGGAAATACCATTTCGGAAGCAATTAATGACTTCCCTATCAGTGAGGTCTTCCTCTATCTTATCAACCATTTCCTTAAACTTGGTGAAGTAACTCATCGAGCTTTCATTCTTCGCCTGCACCAAGTTATTCAGATCGGTGACAGTTATCTTCCGAGCTCCTGCAGTCGAGAAGCGATCCAAGAACTTTGTCCTGAAGCATGTCCAAGTAGTGATGCTACCCGCGGCCAGACCGTTGAACCAAGTTAAAGCTGCCCCAGTGAGTGTGCTTAGGAGGGCTTTGCACATATTGTCGTCCTCATTGGCGACAAAACACATGGTGGCTTCCAGATGTGCTATATGACTCCTTGCATTGGTCGACCCCGAATACTTCTCCAGAAGAGGCAACCTGAAAGTAGGAGGAGGCCGACTATCTCTGATTTCTTTGGATAAAGGTCGAAGAGCAAAATCAATTCGTTCGACCTTTCCAGCATCCTTTTTCTTCTCCTCCTCCCATTGCTCAAACTTCTTTTTCATCAACAACCATTCCCTAGCATCGGGTCTTTCATCTCTTGGAGGGGGCGCAGCATTTGACTTCTGGCCTTCACTTCTAGGGGGAGTCACCTGCCTACTCCTTCTGTCCTGTGAGAATGAGCCCTCTCGATCGAACCGGAGATTCGTGCTGTCACTTCCTTGTGGCGACCTGCGCCTGTAATCTCCGAATGGCGACCTGCGCCTCTCCTCTCTTACGGGCGACCTGCGCCCATTCCTGTCTCTATGAGACCCTGACCTCTGCGTCCTGGCTGGCGAAACCTGTCTGTTTCTATTGGCTGTTAAGCGCGTCCTTAAGTCAGACTGAGCCTCTTGCTCCCTGTTTCTGTTGAGGCTAGCCCTTAGGTCGTTACTGGGCACATGAACGACCGTAGGAGCTCGTTGGACTATCCTGTTTTCACCATTCTGCCCCACACCTTCATTTGGCCTCAAACTCCTGGCCTGTTGCCCATTAGAAACCTGAGTAGGGGCCACTCTCTCAGAGCGTATGTCAGCCTGTTCTGCCTCCTCCATGGCTATCAAGTCGGCCAGAATCTGGGCTCGCTCCAACATCATCTCCTTCTTGCTCATGGGGTTGGTGGAGGGACCTGCCCTGTTTCCAACATTAACCTGAGCAGTTGGACGTTTTGGAGGAGGTGGAACTCCTTGCCCATCCATATGCCTTTTCCCTCTCCTTGTGTCAGGCAATCCTCTGCCATCAACAACACTGGTAGAGCGGGTGGCTCTACCATGAGGACGATTCGGTGGGGGAGGAGGCAAGTTCAAGTTTTCTACATTTGCGTTTGTATTCGTGTTGTTGTTGTTCACTTCTTCATGCCCAAGTGAAGCCTCAGATACGTGTCCCTCTGAAGTCACCATTGTTGCAGGTTGATAGAGTTTTCGAGGTCAAGTTTAAAGCACGATTCCCGGCAATGGAACCAAACTGATGCTGCAGGAATTGTGCTTATCAATAATCCTCCACGTGGCAAGATTAATCACCTGGCTCCTTGACCTGAAATCAGAACCCACGACTAGCCGGATGTGTCTCCGGCGAAGACACTCGGGCGTGAGAGTAAGATGACAGTATATTATAGCTCAAGATGTATTGAATAATGAACTCAGAATACAAAATGGCAGTTACCTTTTACCGTTTGGTAGTGATGAAGTATTTATAGACAAGAGTGGTGTATTTTTGGGGAGGCGACATGTGCTCCGAGATTGTAGCGGCAGTTACTTGATTGTGGGAACGTGTCTATAACGGCCCCTGATTTGTAGGGATGTGGTTATGAGAATTGTTCAACCAAATACGCCGGCAAGTGTCAGGTCGTCACTTGTTGTCTAGGTCGAGGTCGCCACTTATGTAATGGTCGACCTGACTGTCGGGTAGAGCATGGTTCGTACCCGAATTGTAGTATGGATCATGAGGTCGGACTAAGTTAGGTCGGGACCTGGTAGGTCGGACCATGGGCTTAGTCGACTGATGCTTGAGATGGGCTTTGGGCCTTGTTCTGATTGGGTCAGCCCTATTGAGAATGTGACAGTCAATGCGGCCTGTGATTGGGCTTTACTCGTTTGGCCCAACTCGACATTTTTGGTATGTTCACAAATTATAATCAACTGTATGTAAAAAATTGATAACTTTTTTATAAATATATATATATATATATATATTTGAGTAGGTCTCAGAGAAACGCGTTTCTTCATAACTATGGAAAACGTGTTTTTAATAGCCGAAGCTTTGCATTTAATATCCGTAAAAAAATCCAAGGTTAAGACCAAAGCTTCGGATATCCGAAGCTTTGGGTTTGATATCCGTAAACCGTTAGATGCATATCCGTAAGTATGTGAAATGTATATCCGTAAACCGTTAGGTGCATATCCGTAAACCGTTAGGTGCATATCCGTAAATGTGTTAGGGCATATCCGTAAAATTGCTATTGAAGGTTTTTCGATATCCGTAAACCTTCAAATGTATATCCAGAAACCATCAAATGAATATCCAGAAACATTTTGAAGGTTTCTGGATATTCATTTGAAGGTTTCTGGATATCACTTTCATAAGGTTCTGGATATCCAGTTCATTGTCGCGCGACAAGTCGGGACCCGTTTCTCCATAACTTATGGAGAAACGCGTTTCTTCCTAGATTTTGGCTATATATTTTATATTTTTGATATTCACTTTTTCACTTGAATAAGTTATCATACTAAAATGTAAAAAATTGATAAAAAAAATTGCATGAATATTCTTGATATCCAATTTCAAAATATCATTAACGCACGATTTTTTTTTTCAACGAACGTAAGATCAAGAATAATAACAATAAGAATTTTATAAATTTACATGAATAATTAAATTTAAAAATTTGAAGTAAAAATTCAACTGAATTAATAAAAAATAAATCAACTTCTATCTCTGTCCCTAATGCAATGTCTATTTTTCCTTTAAGACACAATCTGAAAATATTTATTTTTATAAAATATAGTGATAATAAGTATAAGTACTTTTGACAGGGTATTAAGCTGCTCTTTCCATCCTCTTCCCATACTTTACACACATTATCGAGCCACTTCGATCGGTATAATATAGCGTGAGTGAGGCTTCAGGACTCACCTCACTCATGCCTTAGGCGCCTTTCCGAATGTAGTTGCCAGTTTCAACCTGTTCTGTGTTGCCAATTCAGTTAGCGGTTCAGGGCGCTTCCTCAGCACAACAATAGCCTTCTTGTCACACGGGTTGAAGTTGACGCTCCTTCATCGTTCAGCGTTGGAAAATATCAAGCGGCTGTTGCTTCCTTGTAGAACTTGCCATGCCCGGGCTCTGTAATTGACTCAATTTACGCCCTTTACGGAAGCTTCCGACCTAATTCTAGTTTTGTAAGTATATACTGTAGTGTGAATTTTATATTGGTAAATAATATTTAGGGATACTTATATTTTATTTTTAAAAAATAGATATTCATTTTTATGCAATTTATTTTAAAAAGAAATATTATGGCAGTATTTTTTTCAATAACCAGTGTATACTCAAATAATATCACATGTCAGCTAAACTGAAAGCTTACAACCAATAAATATGAATTATTCTTAAATTATTAAGGTGAACTATTTGGAAAAAGGGCCCAGTAGCTGGAATGTCTTTTTGTGATGATTGTACTATAGTTTAATGTGTCTCAGCAGGAAGGAAGGAAGGATAAGTTCGGGGGCCCTCAGTGCAACTGTTTAAATGTGCATGTTCTCTACAGTTAACTTTTGTACATAGCTGTTTGAATTTTTCTCTCTTTGACAGTTATCTACTGTGTTTTGACCCTAAGGAAAAGCAACAACAATTTTATAACTCAGTTTGACTTTTTTTTTTTTGTGTGTGCGCAAGTAAATTGGAGTACATAACCTTTATCACATTTATTTTTAGTCGTCCTAAAATAAACAAGAACTATCAAGTTTTTGAAAAATACTTTAGAAAGAAAATTTTCCTTGGTTTATTGGTTGACCTATGATACTAGTTTTATAAGCTTTTAACTATATATCCTCATAAATAACACTTGTTTCTAAATAAATGTTTAACTTAAAATTAAAAAAAATGAATGCATTTTTTATAAAAAACCTTTGTAACTAAATGCTTTTTTACCAATTTTTTTTTAATTTTATTATCATAAAACTAAACGTTTAGAAACTGAAAAACAAGAATATTTATTCATCTTTACTATTAAAATGTATAGAAAGCACACTTTTTCAGAATGCCCATTAAAGTAAATTTAGACAATTATTTAGAGATGAAAAAGGAATACTAAACAGATCATAATCAAACATATGTCACAAAGTATTATGACAAAAGAAACTCAGGAACTTGGGTGTTCCGGTAGGAAGCAATGGACTTATGAACGTGCAAAAAGAAACTCAGGAACTTGGGGGTCCCGGTCGGAAGCAATGGACTTATGAACGTGCAAGCGAACAACCTCTCAATCGTATAAAGCGACAACATGAGGTGCATCTGATGTCTTTCGGTAAGAAATGAAATAAGCCATCTTGAAAAAGTGTGCTTTCTTTACCCATTTGGGTGGGGTTTAAGAGGACCTCTGTTGTCACAGGCTGCACACTTGATCGCAAGTTCATATCCAAAGGAGGCAGTCCGTTATTTAGATGCGGAGGAGGCGGCAATCCACCAATAGACGACGGAATTGTTGTTCCAACGTTGTCATGAGTTTCCTCCACAATAAGATTATCCGGATTTGGTGTAATGCTAGTCGTGTATCCTTCTTCCATTAGGATTAAAGGAACATAACAGAAAATTCAGCTATTCAAGGGTCAATACGATCGTTTTTCGGCAATGTAATCAAACTGATGATGCCAAAAACATCGAATCAGCCCAAATCCAACGGTAAGGACATTGTATACTAGATGCTTGAATAACCTGAAAAAGACGAAGAAACAAGTAAAATAAGTCGGGGCTTCACCGGCGAAGGCCCTCCGACGTGAGAGTAAGTATTTGTATTTATATAAGCAAATCAATTGGCAATAGTTTAGAGTCAAAGAATGCATTAAAAGAAAATTGTGATTTATGATATGTATTTATAGGTGTAGGAGATAGTGTCCTGCCTTGGATAGGAAGTTAGGAGAAATAAGGAGTCAAATCCTAGTCATATCCTAATTCTATGAATTCCTTATTTTATTAGGATTAGAATAGCCTTCCGTACGTATGCCTATAAGGCTATTGCTACTCGACATATTGTGATGGTCGGAATAGTGTTATACCTGTTGGGTTTTAGGATTACATACGCAGCGGAAGATTTATATAATTCACAAAACTCTAGCCATGAATCCGTCTAATATGAATAGATTAAAATTATGAATATAGATTTACTAACCTTGGTTGCGAGTTTGTCTTTCGTGCACAATTCGTAATTCACCTTTGAGTTGGTGATGAAACATTGATCTTCTTCCTTGTTCTTCTTTGTGATGAATTAACAATGCTAAGCCTTCAAACTTTAGGTGATAAAGCAATCACCCTCTATCGGTAATCCACACGCGAACGAACCAAGATCGAATCTTGTTGGATTGCTAGATGATACCCGATTGTTGAAATGATTTTTAACAATCTATGGCTACTATGGAATTGAATCTAGGGTGTTTTGATCTTTGATTCGTAATCAAAATTAAAAATTTGTGTTTCTCAAGCTCTGAAATTCGTGTGTCTTGGCTGAGGTAAAAGGGTATATTTATACTTTATTGAAATTGTCTATGGCTTAGAACAAGTGAGGTGAAACTCACAAAGTGAGACGAAACTCAAAAGTGTTGTCTTTAGTGTTGGCAACACTAACAACAACACATATACCAATTCTAGAAAAAACACAAATCAATAGAAATAAATATAAATTGCAGCGGAAGAATTAAAGCAATACACAAGAATATAATGTTTATCAAGTTATATAAATATATAACTTGATGGGTGCCACGAGGGCAAGACCTTTCTATTAATAATATGAATTCAATACAAGGTCGAAGAAGTTCCTTAATGATAAACGAACCCTGATATAAAGAACATCATATACACGAATTCTCTCTGAAAATAAACACTCAAAACCTCACAAAAATATAAAAATCTATATGAAATTCTCGAGTGTTGGACTGAGTGTTGCCGACACTTGAATGGCAACACATGAGAGCAGAATTCTACCTCTTGTGCAGATTTGCGTTTTATGAATTGGATGATCTTCAATGAAGATCCACTGCACTATTTATAGGCCACAAAGTCTTGGAGCCTACTCAAAATGATCAGCAACAGCCTTGAGTTTGTTTCCTCCAATATAGCTCACTCGCCTCATTTGTAGGAGACTAGGTCTTCTCTTGCTTCTCTTGCTTGTACCTCTCAGCTCTGGATGCCTTGTACTCTGAATTGTTCTCTCACTGAATAGCTGAATAAAATATATTTTTGTTTGGCCATTAATTAAACAAATAAACACATGTTTATTTGTTAATTTTCTCCTCTTACTTCGTAACAAACGCCTGGGCAGTTTCTGATGCTCTTTTCCAGCTCATTTTAAGCAAACTAACTCCTATTATTTAAACATTAATTTCCACATTTTTATTTGTGAAAAATACAGTAACTATCTCAGTGTTGCCAAATCCAAATGGCAACACTTGTGGCAACACCAGTGGCAACACTGGTTTGCAACACTTGGGACAACATTCATGGCAACACATGATCTTAACATTAATAATCTCCCCCTTAGTTACCGATTTCTTCACAAAATCCAATGTGATGATCTTTACAAACCAGTTAGTCAAACTTAACTAAAAAAGAAAATGCCATGTGATGAATAGTGGCAACATCAATCTTCAGACAATGTTTGAAAATATTTTTCATCAAAGTATCACACTCACACGAGTGGCAACATCAATCTTTAGCAGTGTTCTAAAAATCGGCCTAGGCGGCCGCCTAGGCGGCGCCTAGGCGCTAGGCGGTGGCCAGGCGCCGCGACTTTAGGCTAGGCGGGGCAATTAGGCGCTAGGCGGGCTAGGCGGGGCTAGACGGGCTAGGCGGGGCTAGGCGGTCTAGGCGGCTGGGCGGGCTGGGCGAGATTAGGCGGGACTAGGCGGGGCCTAGGCGGGATTGGGCGGTCTAGGCGGTCGAAGAGTTGGCGTTCGAGTTTTTAGATGCGTTCGACCGTAACGGGTGTAACTTTTGATTCCGGAGGAGTTACGGGACGCACAGCATATCAAAACGACCGTCTTTTCGAGAGGAACAAAAGTAATTGGTCTATGCCCCCTGAGCGGCCCATAAATAGGCCAAAAAACGCTTCTAAGGGCCTCAAACGGTCTTCTGAAGTTTTTATCCGTTTTTTCATGGTTTTGGACCTTTTCGTAATTTTGCAGTTTTAGGGTTTCTTTCCAGTAGGGTTTTTTCCAGACTTTATATACTTTATGTTAGGGTTTTGAGAAATGACGTCGTCTTCTAATGTTATGGTTCAATGACCGAAATGCCCTGACCCATAGTTGAGTTGTTCAAGATTTATACATTTATCCTCTTGAATTTGTCACTATGGACAGAAACTATGAAATATATATAAAAATGTGTGTAAATTTGCGGCCCCGCCTCGGCCCCGCCTAGGCGCTCTAGGCGCTAGGCCCGGCCTCGCCGCCTAGGCGCCGCCTAGCGATTTTTAGAACCTTGATCTTTAGGCAAATGAAGTCACATAATTTCTAATTATCTCCCCCTTAATACGAAATTAATAACCAAAATAATTATTAAAATCTTAAAACTACCATCCATCCAATCAACAAAGACATCCACCCAAGTTTGAAGAAAATTCCAGTCGAAACAAAGAAAAAAAAAACAGAAATTAAAATTGTTTAAGCATTACAAACCAAAATAAAAACAATTAACATTGTTTTTGTTACCAAATCACCAAAATCAATAACCATTCGAACCAACCACCTTCAATCTGCATTTTCAGCTCCTTCACCTCCCTCTGCTGTACCACTTGGTCCAGCTCCATCTCCAGCTCCATCATCATCACGCCTTGGCATAGATTTATCTCCCCCTATTTTGAAAGAAATCAAATCCACCATTTTCATCATGTCAGTGCGCATGTCCAGCCATCCCTGAATTACCGAGTCAATGTGCTTCACCTGACTATTGAAAAAATTAAGTACCATAGCAGCATCAACCATTACAGGAGCAGTGTTGCCTGAAGTGTTGCCAATTTCAGGGGCGACACTTGGGGCGACACTCGAAGCAGGGGCAGCCAATGGAGGAGAATTTGTAACCAAAACCCAAGGTAAATCTCTCGTGCCTATCACCTTCGCAAAGTGTTTGGTAATTCTATAATATACAGGCTTCTCAGAGATATTATCGGCATTCCAAGGCTTAAGGTTTTGGTACAAAAGAACATTGAATATAAGGGAAGGAAAAATGAAGGAGGAGGTCTTTCTTTTCTTGGCCCATGCAGAAAGGTGAGCAAATACTAGTCTCCCAAAGTTAACTCTTTGTTTCTTGCCTAGTTTGTATAACAAAGAAGCTTGCTCATATGTTACCGTGTTCTAATTGGCCGTAGGTAGCCAATTTGTTATACATATCTTGTGAAGCACACTAACAAAGAAGTAAGATGGGTAGACTTGAAGTGATCACCCAAACAAAGGTGATTCTCCCTCCAGTTAAAAAGGTGGCTAAGGCATTAGGATCAAATTCTAAACTCTCATCTTCGACATTAGGAAGGCCGTATGCTTGGTTGATGATCAAAGGATTAAAATCATAAATATTGCCCCTAACAAAGGTCTTTCCATAACGAAGGGTATTCCTATCATCAATATCCTCCCTAAGATGAGCATAAAAATTCCTAACCACACTTTCAACATACACAGACACTTTCACAACCGTGGGTAAAAAATTTCTATCTTCCAAAAATTGATACACTCCTAACTCCTTGAATTGAGTCACAAACATATTTCTTTCATTCAGAATTTTCTTCTCAGAATCTTGAACCCACTTATCCAAGCTAGATTCACTATAAAATTCCTCGGAAAGAAATGGACGTTCATAATATCCAAAAGACTCATAATCTGATCTGGAATCTTAAGAGGGAGTAGGAGTGTTTACCTGAGGCCATGAAATAGGAGAATATGAAGGAGAACTTGACTGGGCTTTGGACTTGGCAGCAGGTGTTGCTTCAGGTGTTGCCAATGGATTGGCAACACTTGGGGCGACACTGGCAGAAATTTTCTGTTTCTTCACGATCTTGGACAGAGCTTCAGCAAGGGTTTCCTCATCTTCCAACCAAGCTTCTTCATCCTCATCAGAAGATGATGAGGACTCCTTTGTCTCTTTAAAAATTGGATCCGAATTTTCTTCGGATGAAATGTTGAGCGAAGAACTCGAGCTATCCTCCACATTTACATGATCATCAGCCGTGTTGGAAGGTATCTTGGACCTGAACAACGTCTTGATCCTTTCAGATTGACGACGCACACCACCCCGAAATGAAGAAGAGGCATCAACCGCCTTTCTCTTTTGGATTTCTTTTGAGGGGCGAAGGTGAGTTCTATGGAGGGGGTAGCTTCTGGAAGGTTGATAGGAATGGAAATTTTAGATGGATCATAGACAACGATGTCTAAAGATGGTGAGGTTGAGGGTGTGACCGAGAATGTCGCAGGCGATATTTCCATGGGAACGGCGACATTGGAGGCAACACTTGAGGGGGCTAAGGGCGAAATCTCCATGGGGGAAGAAATTTGGGAAGAATTCTTTGGACTTGCCATGGATGATCGAAGAAGACGAAGAACAGAGGTGAGGGTTTGAGATTTCCGCCTAGAGAGAGAGAGAGCAAGATGAGAGAGAAAGGGTTTAGGAAGAAAGGGTTTTAATGAGTGAATAGTAAGGGGTTTTAAGTTGATTTGACAAGATCAAATCAATTTAAAAAACCTTTTATCCATTTTATCCCAACAAACTCAGCCATGTTATTCGACATTTTTAAAAAAACATTTTTTTTATTTTATAATTTTTTTTTATTAAAAATAATAACTAAACATAATTTTAGCAATATCCATAAAATTGTGTTTTTCAAAATTCAAAGAGATGAATTTTTAAAAAAATAGATATTATAAAATTACACTTAGTTTGACAAAATAAATATTTTTGCTAAAAACCTTTTAAATTTCACAAACTCTAAATGTAAAAAAAATAGACTTTTGGAAATTTAAAATTTAATTAACAAAAACAAAAATAAGAAAAAAAATTAATGTGGCATCTACTAATATGTTACTAGCAATGTTGCGTGACACACAAGGCAACATTTTTAAATAAAATCCCCTTGATATTTTTTCAACATATATGACTTAACATTCCTTAGGCAATTTTTTAAGCAAGCTTTACACATTCTTTATTTACAAGGAAGCATCGTAGTAGCGAGCTCCGTGCCCCGAGTTTTTTATAAACGTGTAAAGCAATATGTAGTAAGTTTTATACCTTTCAAGTAGGGTACACTGTAGTAGCGAGCTCCATGTCCTTAATACTTAGTATAAAACAACTACATTATACTCCCTTTGGGAATATTTTAACAAGCTTTGCCTTTTTCAATATCAACATAATATAAGTGACTTTGTCACTTTAAGCACGAAGGGGTATTTTATAAAAAACTGTTAACCTTAAGAATGTACACATACTAGAACAAAAAGGTCAGTAAATGCCCCCCATTTGGGATTAAACAACTAAATTTTTTTTTTATAAATAATAATATACAACAAATACATAGTGTTACTGTCAGTGTTGGCAACACTGATGACAACACTTGAAACAGCATATTTATAGAAAGCATAAACCAAGAGATTTTTTCAAACTTGAAAATCTCTCATGGTCCAAGGCTTTGGTCAAAATATCAGCAAGTTGATGTTTAGTATCAATATGCTCTATTTGGATCAATTCCTTTTCTACTAAATCTCTCAAAAAGTGATGGCGGATATCAATGTGTTTAGTGCGTGAGTGTTGTACAGGGTTTTTGGAGATGTTTATAGCACTCAAATTGTCACAATACATGATCAAAATATTACTATCAAGACCATAGTCGTCAAGCATATGTTTCAACCATATTAATTGTGAATAACAACTCTCGGAGCCGCTATACTCGTATTCAGCCGGTCAGAGAGAGAGACACAATTTTTCTTGCGACTGTACCATGACACAAGATTATTACCCAAGAAAAAACAACCCCCACTAGTGCTCTTTCTATCATCTATATCCCCTGCCGAATCAGAGTCACTAAAACCAACCAAGTTGGTATTAATGTCTTTGGTGAACCAGATTCCCAATTCACTTGTCCCAGACAAATACTTAATGATTTTCTTGACAGCATTTAGGTGAGAAATTTTAGGAGCAAATCGATATCTGCACATATACCTACGCCGAACATAATATCGGGACGACCCAAGAAGATACAGAAGACTACCTATCATGGATCTATACAGAGTTGGGTCAACATCCTCCCCTGCCTGATCTTTGGTTACCTTAAGAGATGATCCCATAGGTATTTTAGAGCTCTTTGCACTCTCCAATCCAAATCTTTTCACCAAACTCTTAGCATACTTGCTCTGAGAGATAAAGATTCCATCATCTGACTGTCTTAGCTGAGAGTATGTGGAGGACATACACACATACCTAACCATATCTCTGTAGTCTACTGGCTCCTTATTTTTTGTTTGAACCCCTTCATTAACATCACCAATTACTTGAGTAATGGGATGATAATTTCTAATACGAGCTGGGGGATCTTTCCTGCCTTGATGGTACACCAATCCATCTTCTTCTTCTGAGTCACTGCTCTCAGAATTTCCAGCCACTGTTCTGTTCTCCTGTGTTGCCTCAGGTGTTGCCATTTCAGGGGCAACACTTGGAGCAACAGTTGTATCCGCGCAATGACCGGCCAAACCGCTCTGTTCCAGCCCTACGTTCGACTTCTTCCAAAGAAGGTCGAGGTATATCATCACCGGTTTTCTCAGAGCACTCAAGTAATCGTTAAATTCAATATTTACCGATTCTTGAATCACTTTTAACCTCAGATTATAGACTCGATAAGCATGACTGTTTTGAGAGTAGCCCAGAAAGATGGCTTTGTCACTCTTGGAATCTAGTTTTCCTAAGTATTCCCGGTCATTTAAAATATAGCACAAATACCCAAATACGTGAAAATAGTGAACCGTAGGTTTCTTTCCATTTAAAATCTCATAGGGTGTCATAGTAGTACCGGGTCTTAAGAAAACTCTATTCGTAGTGTGACAAGCTGTGTTTAATGCTTCGGCCCAAAAACCTTTAGAAATATATCTAGCAATTAGCATAACACGAGCCATCTCCATTAAAGTCCTATTTTTCCTTTCAGTAATACCATTTTTTTGTGGTGTTTTCGGTGCTGAAAATTCATGGTGTATCCCCTTTTTACTACAAAATGTAGAGAAGGAGAGATTTTCAAACTCTCTACCATGATCTGACCTTATTCGAAAAATAGGAGAACAAAACATGTTTTTGATTTTAGAGACTAAGTGAGTAAACTTATCAAAAGTTTCATATTTTTCTCTTAAAAAATAGACCCATGTATACCTAGAAAAATCATCAACTATAACATAAACATACTTCTTACCTCCCAAGCTTTCTACCTCAATAGGACCCATCAAGTCCATATGTAAAAGCTGAAAACAATGTGTTGTTCCTGAGTGTTGCTCATTGTGTTGTCCAACACTGTGAGCAACACGAGTTTGCTTACCCTTTTGACAATCACCACACATCACGGTGTCTTTGAGGTTTAGTTTAGGAACACCTTTGACGGCATTATGTTTGATAATCTTCTCAAGATTCCTATAATGAGAATGACCTAACTTTTGATGCCATAACCTTATATCATCAAGTTTTGTCAAATTGCACACTGATTTATTACCAACCAGGTAGCAATTATCAATTGATCTAATTCCAGTCATGACACAAAAGTTAGTATTATCAAACACTTCACAAGTATTTTTATTGAATTTTACCTCCAAATTGTCATCACACAGTTGGCTAATGCTAATTAAATTAGCAAGTAAACCATCTACGTGCAAGACATTTTTCAAAGGAGGAAAACCAACAATATCCTGTGTTCCTTTACCAACTATTTCACTCTTGCCACCACCACCATAATTCACTGAGCCTCCTTGAATAGGTTGGTACTCTGTTAGGAATGATTTTGTACCCGTCATATGACGTGAACAACCACTATCAAAGTACCAAGTTTCTGCAATGTTAGTCCTTAAAGTTGTGTAAACAAAATAGCATTTTAGTTTTTCCTTGGGTAACCAACCCTTTTTTGAAAATATGGATTTCAGTTCACCAGTGTTGCCATGAGTGTTGCCCTGAGAAATTGGCGACACTTGAGGCAACACTTGAAGACTGGACATTTTTTTGAAGGAAAAAGCAATCTCGATTTTATATGTCCAAACTTTGTGACAAGATTCCACATTTATTGGATTGATCAGGAGTATCACTAGGAGTGCTACCCTTTTCCTTGACACGCTCTTTTACAAAACAATTTTTAGTTTCAACATCAAACAAGGAAGAGGTAATACTTTCAAGTGATTCTTGGAATCCAAGACCAGCTTTCAGAGGCTTACTCAAATTGAGTATTTCATCCAATTTGGATGAACTCGTATTGAGTTTTTTGAAGGTGGATTCGGCTAGGTTGAGTTTGGCCTTGATTTTATCAAGATCCAAGTCTCTCCTACTGAGTTGAGCTTCTAGCCGAGTCAAGGAGTTCTTAAGATCCTGATTTTCCTTTTTCAAGAAAACCACCATCTTGTTCTCCTTTTTCCATTCCACGAGGAGGGATTTATAGAGGTTTTTTAATTCACAAATGAGCTCATCTTTATCAAAATCATCCTCTATAAACTCCTCTGAATTTAAATCAGCAGAACCAAGCAAATTGAGATCATTAAAAGAATCATACCTGCTGAGTGTTGTGCCAAGTGTTGCCATTTCCTGGATGACACTTGGGGCAACACTTTCTGAAGAAGTCACAAGTGTTGTGTCAAGTGTTGTTAAATCTGGAACAACACTTGAGATAACACTTTCTGTCGAAGGTAGCTCCTCTACCGTGACCATCATGGCCACTTCCTCCGTCTTTTCATCTTTCTCCGTTCCTTCCTCCTCTCCATCACTAAGAGATACCCACAAGTTTTTGCCCGCTTTTCTCAAGGTGTTAGCACATTCATTGGCATAGTGACCCCAACCGGAACAAGCATGACATTGAATAGATTCAATGTACTTAGGATCGGACCGGATCTTTTCCGAGGATGCACGCCTAGGTTGGGTATCCTTTTGATTTGGAGGAGGACCTCTCCTTGGCACAAAACTAGAGGTTTTGGCCGCTTGGTCCTTAGCTTTTACCTGCACACTGTTAAATTTTTTAAGCATAGCATTATATCTCTTTGCAAGTAAAGCTACACTAGTATTTTCATCTAACTCCTCGAAGGCTTCATCTTCATCATCCACACATGTGTCCGAAGATTCGACTTTTAAGGCAATATTTTTGCCTTTAGAAGCCTCAGTTTGTTCATTGAGATTCATCTCAAAGTTTTTCAAAATACTCATTAAGGAGTTAATGTCCATTGTTGAAAGATTATGGGCCTCTTCAATAGCTGAAACTTTAATATTAAAACGTTCGGGAAGAGAACGAATAGCTTTTGAAACAAGTTGTTTATTTGTAAAAGGCTTTCCTAATACTTGACAAGCATTTGAAATATCAATCAACTTTTCAAAATAAGACGAGATGTCTTCGTTTTCACCCATTCTTAATCTTTCAAATTTACTAGTGAGACCTCTAAGCTTTGTTTCTCGGACACTGCCATCTCCTTCATAAAATTTTTGTAAAGTATCCCAAGCATCTTTTGCAGAGGGACTATTTTGAATGAGTTTGAACATATGCATTTCAACCCATTCATAGATGGCATTTAGTGCCTTTTTATTGAAACTAGCAAGATTATTCTCTTCAATTGTCCACTCGAATTCAGGTTTGACTTGAACGTCACCATCGTCATCCGGAGGAAGCATTGGAACAGAATAACCATTTAAAATAGATCGCCAAGCCCGAAGATCAATTGATTTGATATGCGAGCATAGGCGAATCTTCCAATAAGCATAATTAGATCCGTCTAAAACCGGTAATCTCTTTTGATTAGGGTTTGCAGGATCATAAGCCATGACAAAAGGATCTAAACACTTAGTATATCAAGTGCTAGGCTCTGATACCAATTGAAATTGTCTATGGCTTAGAACAAGTGAGGTGAAACTCACAAGGTGAGACGAAACTCACAAGTGTTGTCTTTAGTGTTGGCAACACTAACAACAACACATATACCAATTCTAGAAAAAACACAAATCAATAGAAATAAATATAAATTGCAGTGGAAGAATTAAAGCAATACACAAGAATATAATTTTTATCAAGTTATATAAATATATAACTTGATGGGTGCCACGAGGGCAAGACCTTTCTATTAATAATATGAATTCAATACAAGGTCGAAGAAGTTCCTTAATGATAAACGAACCTTGATATAAGGAACAACATATACACAAATTCTCTCTGAAAATAAACACTCAAAACCTCACAAAAATATAAAAATCTATGTGAAATTCTCGAGTGTTGGATTGAGTGTTGCCGACACTTGAATGGCAACACATGAGAGCAGAATTCTACCTCTTGTGCAGATTTGCGTTTTATGAAATGGATGATCTTCAATGAAGATCCACTGCACTATTTATAGGCCACAAAGTCTTGGAGCCTACTCAAAATGATCAGCAACAACCTTGAGTTTGTTTCCTCCAATATAGCTCACTCGCCTCATTTGTAGGAGACTAGGTCTTCTCTTGCTTATCTTGCTTGTACCTCTCAGCTCTGGATGCCTTGTACTCTGACTTGTTCTCTCCCTGAATAGCTGAATAAAATATCTTTTTGTTTGGCCATTAATTAAACAAATAAACACATGTTTATTTGTTAATTTTCTCCTCTTCCTTCGTAACAAATGCCTGGGCAGTTTCTGATGCTCTTTTCCAGCTCATTTTAAGAAGACTAACTCATGTTATTTAAACATTAATTTCCACATTTTTATTTGTGAAAAATACAGTAACTATCTCAGTGTTGCCAAATCCAAATGACAACACTTGTGGCAACACCAGTGGCAACACTGGTTTGCAACACTTGGGACAACATTAATGGCAACACATGATCTTAACATTAACAATTATAAATATTCCTAACAATTAGGAAGAAACCCTAATCCAAGTCAAAAATTGATGTGCTGAAACGGGGGTTGGGCGATCGCCCACTAAGGTTCCCGGCGGCCGCTCAGTTGTACAGCCTTTTATGATCTTTTGAAAAACTTTGTGAGTGGTCGCCCATAACTCCTCGGCACTCGCCCAGCTGTACAACGGATTATTACGGATTATTACCTTTTGGAACTTCTTTGTGGGCCGCCTACTATTCCCCTCCGCAGTCGCCCAGCTGTACAGTTCCATATTTGAGCCATTTTCAATCCGTTCTTTGAGTGTGACCATATAGGAATTATATTTATGTTGGTAGTGAGTTGAAACATCAATCTCTCAAAACATAAGTGGTCTCTCGCAAGCCATTATGTCCACCCAATTAATATAGCATCAAAGCTTGATTCCTTGATAGATCAATGTCACAATCCCTTTCTCTCAAAATGTCATATTGAACATAAGTCAGGTCCACGTCAACTTATATTGTTCAATGCTTTCTCGATTCCAAATATGTTGATAATCCAAGTGTATTTGATCTCTATCAAATCTCTTGAGTGTGACCACACATTTCATCAACACAATTCATCGAGGGGCCCAAATAGACATCTCTCTTAACGAGGGACAAATCCCATCTTGACTTATCATTCTTTCCTACAAGAATCCAGTCGTGCCAACATAGCCCTTATTTCTATCCTATTAAAGATAGTGTTAGACTACATCAAACACAACGTTCATCATGTGGAAGACGATGATAATCACAGGTACTAAGGATTCCAATGACACGACTATCATGAGATTTAATCATGATATATATGACCATAGACCATGTCATAAATCTCATAGATGGGCCAGTTCAGTACCTTGTTCTCTAACAAGTACCCATAAGTGTAATGTGCATCCCCATGCATATAATCATCTCTATGAGTATCCATTACCAACTTATACTAGTTATTCACAATAACTAGGGACACAGAATATTAAAAGGCGTAATTATTTTAATGTCCCAACCGCTTTCAACCTCTCCCCACATAAATACACTCCCTTTCCAACTCTCCCTTTCACCAAATCAAAACAGTGACTTTAACGGAGGTTTCTAGAAGAAGAGTCGAGGAAGAAGACCGGAGAGAAAACCAAGTAACAATTTCCGGTGAGTTTCTCGTTTTCTTTTCAATTCCCTCTCTGATTTCTTTGTTTAAGTTGAAAAAATGGGGAGGAAGAAAGTGGTTAATATAATCGAGAGTAGTGAAGGTTTACCGAAGGGTTTTGTGACCCAGAACATGTTGAAAAACCCAGATAATGAAAAGTGTTTAATTCCTGCTGCCAACTTAGAGATCATCAAGAAAAACCATGCCATGTCGTACGATACCAAATTTTTCACTCACCCAGACCTAACCTCGGATGTTACTCTCCCGATTGGGTGTGTTTCCCTGAATACCCCTTTATTATCGGCTTGAAATTCCCTTTCCCAACTTTAATCACCAAATTTTTTGTTTCCACAAAACTTAACTACGCCCAAATGATACCGCAAGGTTGGAGATGCCTTCAAACCCTAGTAAGGTTGAATGCGGAAACAGAGGTAGAAGTTGGTTTGGAGGAATTTGCTTTCACAAATGATTTTAGGGGTTTTGGCTTAGGGAGATATGGCTTTAGGGTTAGGACCGGTAGAATGTCTTTCTTGAATGACAACAGTGATCCCGCGGATAGAGGGTGGAAGAATAAGTTCTTTTTTGCAAGGAGGAGTACCTTGGTGTCGGTGGAGGGTGCCAATTTCAAATGGAGGTCTCAAGGTAGTATAGACAATTTTTCCTTTTCTAATAATGCTTCCTAACATCCTGCTAACTAGTTCCTTGAATTTTCCTCGGCTTAGTTGCGAAACTAGACGTGCTTTTTTCTTACAAGGACAACACAGAGGAGAATGTTAACAAGATTTATGAGTTGGATTCGTAAGTGAGAACTTTCAAAGCATTGCCAGTCTTATTTGCTGTAGATCCAGAGGGAGAAGTTGAACCTGAAGAAGCCCGAGAAATTAGCCCTGAAGAGGCTTTATCTGAGCCTATCAAGATGTCCACAGGTTAACCCGTCATCTTAGAACTCCAACTAGCTTCACTTTGTTTCTAATTCCCCTGAATTGTTCTAATTCCACATTCCCTTTTGTAGCCACTCGGTCCAAGGATACTGTAAGTGCTGCTGACCTACTTGCCGTGGCTAGGGAGAGAAGCTTGGCGAAGAAAGTTAGTAAGCCTCCTACTCCCAAGTCTGTTGTATCTAGCTCTGACGTGAATGTGAGCAAGAAGAAAGAGGAAGCAAAGAAGAGAAAATTGGTGGAGGCCGAGGCCACAGATACAAGTGATGACATGGATATGGTGAAATTAGGAGAAAGGTTTAAAGCTGCAGTACCAAGTTTTGTTGATAAGGTAAAGAATGAAAAACCTTGAACCTTACCAATGAATTGATAGAATATTAACACTTTCTTTTACGCAGGAAATTATGGGTCCTATCATGGCCCACGTTGATGCTCTGAAAATTAAGGTGGCAAGATCCAGTTATGAAGCTGCAGAGTCAAGGAAGGAGGCCACCAAGTATGCTAATGAAGTAGAGAAGCTGAAGAAGGAAGGGAGCAAGCATGCCAGTGAAGTGGAGAATTTGAAGAAGGACTTTGAGCGCTTGGGGAAGGAAGTGGAGGTTGTCCGAGCCGAGAACAAGGCCCATTTGAAGGAGCTTGAAGCCTCAGAGGGGAACTTCAAGTTCAACGCAACCAAAACATTGCTAGAGGCCCGTATTCAGATGATGGAGGAATATAAGAATGGTCAGGCCACAACTTGGAACTTGGAGGAAGAGAGAAAAATTTTAGAGGACCATATGGGGAACCCGCGGATGCAGAGGAGGTGAATTCGATGGCTCTTGAAACTTTAATTGACGACACAGATAAGGTTTTGAGTACCATGGTGTTTTGGTAGAAAAAACAATAGAGTAGAATCTTAACTTTATTTAGTGTGTGGATTGGACAATAAGGAGGGGACTGTGGAATTCGACTATATGGAACAAAAGTATGAAAAAGAGATAATGACACCACGATTTGTTAACGAGGAAAACCTTGGAGGTGACAACCTCTTTGGAAAAAACCCCGGGAGTTAGGTCTCCAACCTTAAAAGTTTCACTATAATGATCACAAATACAACTTTGGAAGATAATGGAGAGGATTACAAGAGCTTGAGTGTCAAGTGTGTGTGTGTGAGCAATGATGTGTTTTTTCCATCTCCATTTCCCCTTAAATACAAGTAGATATGAAAGAGTCAATACGGTTCCTACAATCTCGGGATTTTGGTTTATCATTTCAACCTCCGTGAGACCAAGTCGCCCGAGCTGTTGAAGATCTGTTGAACGTGCTGGAGAATATCCCGCATTACTCTCTTAATTACTGAAAAATAAGAATAAGAATATTAGGAAATATTGAATAAGTAAATATTAGAACAATACTTACATGTGGTAATGACGTCTCGGTATGCGTAATCAATTTAAGATGTCGCCGTATTATAGAAAAATAGCCACAACAATTTGTCCCCAAAAACATTTGACTATGCTGGCAACTGAAGAGGCAAAATGTTTTTCTCCTAATTAACCGTTCATCTTCTAATTTACTTCAATGCGACGGTTAGGGATACGAGGCGACTAGTAGAGGAGAGTCTTTATAGGAACTGATAACCGTAATTCTGGATAACCCTTGTTATCTTCAAATCTTCTCAAAATTCTTATCTCAATCTGACGTCTCTTACTATATTACGTTGAGAGTAACCGTAAAGAGTGCCGCTTTTATCCCTCTTCTTCTTAACACATAATTACGAGGTTCTCAAAAGAGTGAGTCAGAATCAATATGCTTATTGAATTGTTGACTCTATAAAATCCATGCTAACATATATTCTTACATTCGATGACTCGATCCGGCTTTACGATAAGCGATATTGTGGCCAAATACAAAGGCAAGACGAAAGCGAAAGAAGATACACCAGAGATGGATAAGATTATTTCGAAAAGAAAAAGGGTGGAACAGATCTCCGGCGTAGAGAAACAAGTTTGGAATGAAGAAGTTTTGGAAAATCAGGTAAGAGTTGATTTGATTCGTTGGCACATTGATCCTCTTTCTAAAAATGCTTCTTTTTGTTGATGACAGATTGTCTCGATGGCTAAACTAATGTCCAAAGAAATCAGGACATTGAGGGAAAAATGCGATACCTATGATATGAGTAGGGTTGAATATGAGAAGGATTTGAAAGAAGCTGCAAGTATAATAAGGGAAAGGGGATTGGAAATCAGAGACAAGAATGAAGAGATACTAAAATGGCGGTCTAGGCTTGCAAGTGTTGACATCAGTCATGAAAGGGAGATAGAATTACTTAGGGATGACTTGGTACATGAGACTGCAAAAGCAGTCTTTGAAACTAGAATCCAAATGATTGAGGAATATCAGGCAGGAGAGCATGTGAATTGGAACTTGAATGAAGAGAAAACAGCTTTGCAGCGGATCCATGAGGAAAAAGCGATCGATGATTTCAAGGATCTGGAACAGGCTGGTGAGGATACTGACATGGGATGATTTTCAGAAGTTTGGAGAAGTTAGTCCCAGAGCAATACCTGCGACGGATGCCACCTGAAAAAGGTAAAATAAATTTGCTCTTGGTTTTTTGATAATATTACTGGGGTGGAATCCCTTAAAACAATTTTTGTTTGGTTATGTAATGGGTCCATAAGGACCAAAGACAATTTCCTTTATGTGTTGGGTTGGTCCAACACTTTTGCACTTTAAGCTTAGTAGTTTGGATGCTTTTTATGATAACTTTATGGTTTAATGATTTTCAAGCGTGTCAAGGCTTGTTACATTTTGGATATATTTTTTTCTTAGATGATCCTTTGTTATGCTCATAAGGTGACATGATAGTATGTCAAAACGATATGTACTTAATATGACACGTATATGCCATAAACCGTAGATACTTTAGATGACACGTACATGCCATAACCATAAGAATAATACGTAAGATCAATCATCCAACTGAGTGGGAATGGGTAAGCTATATGAGTTTACCCATATAGGCCCACCCCACACCTCAATTAGAGAGATAACTTGCGCTCCAGGCGAAGGTGTGGTAACCTAACATCTTAAGAAAGAGGTAATTAACTCTTTAAACCTTAGAAGGGATTGTGTACCTTTACTTGAGAAGAGATGGCCAGTCTCTAACGGAGGAGAAATCGTTGTTCTTTACGCGCCTTCGACATGTCCCCATGTAAATGTGTCAATACCTCATAAGATAGAAACATGTTAAAATGGACGCCAACTAAGGTTGACGTCTCTCCACAAAGTACGTTAGTGACATCTTAATTTGTAAAGAATTAAAGAGGTATATAGGAAAAAAGAAAGGTTGCAACAAATTAAAAGACGATCCATACCTGGAAAGATGAGTTCATGGGGAATTTTGTTTATACGTAATACCTTTTAAGATGAATGGCGTTCCAACTCCGCGGTATCATTTGGCCATCCAAGGTTGCAAGTCGATATGCTCCTTTCCCGGCTTGTGCATCTATTAAGTAGGGTCCTTCCCATTTTGGGGCGAGCTTGCCTGCGTTGGGTTCCTTGGTATTTTGGAATGCCTTTTGTAGGACTAAGTCTCCTACTTGAAACCTCCTAATCCTTACGTTTTTGTTGTATGATCGGGCCACCCTTTGTTGATATGCTGCCATGCGAACTTTGGCCATGTCCCTTAGTTCGTCCATGGTATCTAGGTCATGTATCAAAATAACTTTATTATGTTCAGATGTCAGCAAGCTGTATCTTGCCGTAGGTACAAGGACTTCTGCTGGAATAACAGATTCGGTTCCAAATACAAGTGAGTAGGGGTTTGACCAGCCGCATTCTTAGATGTCGTCCCGTCGCCCCATAGAACCATTGGTAACTCTTACGCCCATCGCCCTTTCTTTTGGTTCGCTCTTTTTTAAGTTGCTTATTATTATTTTGTTGCTAGACTCGCCTCGTCCATTGGCTTGAGGGTGAACAGCGAAGATGTCACCATCTTAACACCCCAAGATGTCAAGAAATCTTGGGTTCTCTTGCTAATGAATTGAGAGCCGTTGTCACAAATTATCTCGATGGTATTCCAAATCGGCCGAATATGTTTCTTTTGATAAAAGATATAACTTCTTTGTCACGAACTTGCACATATGCCTCAAATTCTTCTACCCATTTAGAAAAGTAGTCTGTCATAGCCAAAAGAAATACTCTTCCACCGGTGCTCTGGGCAATTTTCCTACTATGTCCATTCCCCAAACCATAAAAGGCCATGGTGAGAGGATAGGATGTAGCGCCGTCACTGGCCGGGTGCAGGATGTCCCCATGTCGTTGACAGAATCACATTTCTTTGCGTAGTCAACGGCGTCTTTTCTCATTGTGGGCCAGAAATAGCCCATTCTAAGGGCTTTAGTATGTAAACTTGCCCCGTATGATTTCCACAATCTCCTTCGTGCGGCTCCTTGAGAACCCGATGGGCTCTATCTCGCTTCTAGACATCTTAAGTAGTGACTGCAAAGGATTTTTCTAAACAAGAGATTATCAATAAGTAAATATTTAGATACTCTTACCCCGAAGGCTCTTGCATTCTTCTCCTCGATCGGGATCGTATCATCCAAGAGATACTTGATAATAGGAGCCGTCCAAGAGGTTCTTTGCGGGGAGAGGAAGGTATGTCGACATCTAGGGTGAACATCTCAAGATGGTCAATTGCCGGGATGTCAATATGCACAATTGGGATCTTGGTTTGTGAGATGCTTTTGAAGGTTGAACCCAAGTTTGCGGAGCGTTTGCTTGAGAATTTTCTTCTCGTGGGATTTGTTCCAAGGAAAATGTTTTGAATTTGGCTGAAATAATTTTTACAATTTCCAAATATGTCGTCATCTTGGCATTTTTCGCGACGTAGGACCCGTTGTATTGGTTAACAATTAGCAAGGAATCCATGAACACCCGGATATGCTTGATATCTAAGTCCTGGGCTGCAGTTAAACCCGCAATTAGAGCCTCATACTCTGCTTCATTGTTGGTAGCCTTGAAACCGCAACCGATAGATTGTGGTATTATGTCCCCTTGTGGCGATTTTAGTACAACTCCAAGACCCGTACCTCTCATGTTGGGAAGCACCGTCCTTGTAGAGAGTCCAAATTTTTAGGATGTCATCATCTTGAAGTTCTTTGTACTTCCAATTCCACCTCTTGTTGCAGGGTTGGACTGAAATCAGCTACAAAATCAGCTAGAGCTTGGGATTTTATTGCAGTTTTGGGCTCGTACTTGATGTCGTATGTGCTTAATTGTACAGACCATTTCGCCATTCGACCTGACATCTCTGGTTTTCTCATAACATTCTTAATAGGATAGTTAGTGCGTACAATTATAGTATGTGTTTCAAAATAATGCCTTAATTTAATTGAAGCAGTTATCAAAGCTAAAATTAATTTTTGTAAATGAGAATACCTCGGTCTCGCATCTAAGAGTGTCTTACTTATATAGTAGATGGGTTGCCGATTACCATCTCGTTCGTTACCAAGATCGCGCTGGCGCCGCCTTCGGACACTGCTAGGTAGATGTAAAGATGTTCTTCCTTCTGAGGTTTGGCTAATAAGGGAGGTGTCGACAGGTAAGTTTTGAGTTCCCGAAAAGCTTCTTCATGTTGTTCCTCCCATTGGAACTTTTTGTTCTTTCTTAAGATGTCGTAGAAAGGTTTGCATCGATCTGAGGATTTTGAAATGAATCTGGTGAGTGCGGCAATTTTTCCTGTCAATCTTTGGACGTCCTTGACAGATTGAGGTGATGACATATTGATAATAGCACGTATTTGTTCTGGGGCGGCTTCAATGCCTCTTTTAGTAACCATATAACCCAAAAACTTGCCGGCCTTCATTCCGAAGTTGCATTTAGCTGGATTAAGTTTCATATTGAAACAATCCAAGATGTCAAAAGCTTGAGAGAGGTTGCTTATGTGATCCTCGGCCTTCTTGGACTTTACTACCATGTCGTCGATGTATACCTCCATTGTGTCCCCAATCTGATCTTTAAACATTTTGTTTACGAAGTCTTTGATACGTTGCACCCGCATTTTTAGTCCAAAAGGCATGGCAATATAACAATAAATACTGTGGGTGTTATGAAGGCAAGTGTCCTCTTGGTCGAGGGTTCCATCCGAATTTGTTGAAATCCCGAGGACGCGTCCATGAATGTGAGGAGTTCATGTCCGGAGGTGGCATCAACTAATGAATCTATGTGCGGCAAAGGGAAATGATCTTTTGGGCAGGCTTTATTCAAGTCGGTGAAGTCGACACAAACTCGCCATTTCCCGTTTCTCTTCACCACAACCACGTTTGCTAACCATCTTGGATAATCGACCTCCCGTATCATGTTGGCTTTGAGTAAGCGCTCTACCTCTTCCTTGATGATCGATTTACGGCTTCGCAAACTTCCTACGTTTCGGTGCACTTTGGTTTAAAGCTAGGATCTACGTTAAGTTTGTGAGTGATGACATCTCTGCGATGCTGTCATGTCATCATGTTTCCAAGCGAAACTTTTTATTCTGCTTCTTAATAGGTTCACAAGCTCCTCTTCTATATCTGACGGGATGTCAGTGCCAATAAGTACTTTGATGTCCGGGTTGGAAGGGTCTAGCAATACTTCTTTCACATCATCCTCCCTAGCTTCCAGGACTTCACGTACTTTCCTCGGTAATTGCTATGCTTGTTTTGGAGATGTCGACGCCTTCATTGAAGTTTTATAACACTCCTTGGCTACTTGTTGATCACTGTAAATCTTAGCGACACCCCAAGGTGTTGGGAATTTCACACACTGATGGTAAGTGGAGGGTACGGCCTTCATCCCATGAATCCACGGTCTTCCAAGAATGACATTGTAAGATGTTGCGCAATCAATTACGCAGAACCGCTCCATGGTGTTGAGGCCCTTTATGTATATTGGAAGTTTGATCTCCCCCACCGTTTCTTTGACTTCGCCACTGAAGCCTACCAGCACTGAAGACTTTTTGACGATCTCCGATTCTGGGATGTTCATTTCCTTAAGGGTACCCAACATAATAAGATTGACGGAGCTGCCCCCATCTACCAGGATACGTCATATTGTACAGTTGGCGATCTGCAGAGAAATAACTAGACCGTCGTGGTGAGGTTCTAGCAGGTTCTCTCGATCGCTTTCATCAAAGGCGATTGGATCCTGGGCAGAGCGTCGACATCTGAAGTTTGTCTTTCGGCTTCTCCTCTTTTGACTCCTTAGCATGTCGTTTTGCGGCGTAATAGGATGTTCCACATATTTACGAGCCTCCACTAATGAAGTTGATCACCTTTGTTGATCTTTGTGGGGAGAAACCTGGTCTTTCAGCCTTCATGAGGAGCTTCGCATTTTCAGCCTTCTTCTTTCTGGATCCCAACAACTCCTTAAGATGTCCTTTCGAGAGCAAATAACTGATCTCCTTTCTTAACGCGATGCAATCTTCGATAACGTGTCCAAAGTCTTCATGGTAAGCGCACCATTTTGATTTGTCACGCCATCCTGTGGTCTTGTCCGTTTTCTTTGGCCATCCGGCTTTGTCTCCCAGGTTGCCCATTGCACGCAGTACACTGAAACGTCAACGGAAAAACAATAATCAGAAATGTTAGGCACATTATCATTATCTTCATCCTCACCGTCTATTGAATTAATTTTGCTAGTGTCAATTCTCGGATAAGGATTGGGACGGTTGTTCTGCGATGGGACGGTTCAGTCTTTACGTCGGGATGGTCATATGTCGACATCTTGGACGATGACTTCGATCTTCGCAGCTCATCTTCCTCCAATACGATGAATCTCAATGCCCTGCTTCGACTTCTTCTAGCCGCTTACAAGGAGTCATCACCAAATCCCGATAATCTTGTGAATCTTTCTTCAACCCCATTTTGAATGCTTACGTGGCCGTCGACATGTCAAGATTGGGAATTTCTAGCACCTCTTTATTGAATCGGTGGACGTAATCCTTTAGAGTTTCATTAGGCTGCTGGGTCACATTGTAAAGATCACTTGTCAACCTTTCAAATTGTCATTTGCATGAGAATTGGTTGTAGAACATGTTGATGAGCTGGGCGTATGAACCAATTGAACCTAGGGGTTGTCTAATCGGCCATTTGAGAGCTGGCCGGACAAGGTGGATCCAAATCCCCGCATAAGCAAGCCTCCGGAATTGAAGCGGAATATGGATTATGTCCATCTTTTCTTGATAGTGTGCAACATGCTCCTGCGGGTCCGTGGTACCGTCGTACAACTTCATAGATGGTCTCTGTGAAACGCTTCGGGATGTCGACATTTGCAATTCTTTGGGACAAACCGGGATTGATTGTAACAATTTTGGGTCACTTTGGTTGAATTGGAGGAGTTACTCCTGGCACGTTCATTATTAGCTCTACGAGATCCCGCATCTGTTTGGCTAGTGGATTTCCTGCAAAAGGGTCGGCCATAGGAATACGATTGATATTATTATTATTGAAAAGATTATTTAGCAAACCGAGTTGTCCGTAGTAGTCGTGACAGGTAGTGTTGTCAATGAATGGGATGAATGGGGTGAATCTGCGGAAGATGGCGTCAATGGGGTGTCCCCGGGCGAGAGATGTCGACATCATTAAAGATGTCGGCGGATGAGTTTGAGGAGGACTGCCCATTGGAATGAATTCACTACGAAATGTAGATCCTCCGGTGTTGTCAAAGTTGAGAACCCTTGCACGCGGTGGTGATATGTTCTCAAGCCGAGATGCGATGAGCTGTTGGTCTTTACGCATCTTAATCATGGAATTGGTCAACACCTTCGAATTGTTGTCTTCTTTGGTCCAACCTTTGATTCAACACGGTCGGGATACTCCGGATGTCGGCATCTGCATTGGAAGAGGTTGCCCCCTTTTGTGGAGTCTTCGTAGGTTGAGTTGGGCGAGGCCCGGTGCGAGGAGGTGGTGGTAACAAGGCTGGTTCTACCTCCCGATGTGGGAACAATGGCGGGACCTTTGCCGGCGGAGGACACATTGGGGGTGCGGGGAGCATAGTGAACTTGATCAGGAAATGATCCAAATAACCGATAAACCACGAGGCCCCTCGGTGGGCGCCAAATTGTTTTGGTAGAAAAAACAATAGAGTAGAATCTTAACTTTATTTAGTGTGTGGATTGGACAATAAGGAGGGGACTGTGGAATTCGACTATATGGAACAAAAGTATGAAAAAGTGATAATGACACCACGATTTGTTAACGAGGAAAACCTTGGAGGTGACAACCTCTTTGGAAAAAACCCCGGAGTTAGGTCTCCAACCTTAAAAAGTTTCACTATAATGATCACAAATACAACTTTGGAAGATAATGGAGAGGATTACAAGAGCTTGAGTGTCAAGTGTGTGTTTGTGAGCAATGATGTGTTTTTTCCGTCTCCATTTCCCCTTAAATACAAGTAGATATGAAAGAGTCAATACGGTTCCTACAATCTCGGGATTTTGGTTTATCATTTCAACCTCCGTGAGACCAAGTCGCCCGAGCTGTTGAAGATCTGTTGAACGTGCTGGAGAATATCCCGCATTCCTCTCTTAATTACTGAAAAATAAGAATAAGAATATTAGGAAATATTGAATAAGTAAATATTAGAACAATACTTACAGGGTAATGACGTCTCGTTATGCAGAATCAATTTAAGATGTCGCCATGTCGAAAAATACCCACAACACATGGTGGTAGCTCAGGTTGGAGAAAGTAATCAAGGGGAAAAGTCAAATGCAACACCGGCGGCAGCAGGCCAAGAAGTTTAAAAACAATTTGAAACTTTTTTGAATATTTTGGATGGGTGAACAAAAACAACTTCTTTTAGGGTTTTATTCGTCATACCTTTATTGGTATGTACAGAAAAATGGGGGGTATTTCCCCAAAACAAGTTTTATTTTGGCATGTAATGGTTCATAAGAGCCCAAAACAATTTATTTGGGGGTACTAGGTTGGTCTAGTACTCCAAGCTTTCTTAGGTTTTTAGGGACTGGTTGGCTTACCCAACTTGTCCTCTAGTTGCAAAAACTTTTGGAAAACACTTTTAAGGTTTTTAAAGAAGTATTTTGGGGTTTTCAACAATACTTGCTTGTTCATTTGATAACATGTTGATGTTATAAGCCGTAGGTAACATGAGAATGTTACAACCAATAGTTCACAACTTGTATAAGTGTGAAATCGTGCGCCCAGGCGAAGGTGTCAAAACCTTAATTCGTAAGAAAAGATGAATATCTTTTAACCATATGTAAATTGTACCTTTGGTAGAGGTATCCGTTTGAAGAGATAGAACAAGTATCAGCCGTCCTGGCGTGTCAACAAGTTCTATCCCTCTCCAGCTAGAATTCCAACAAGTATCAGCGGAAAATCTTGCAGGCGTGTCAACATGTTGAAATTCTTCTTCCTAGATCTAAACATGTTGGAGCCGTACCGGCGTGTTAACATGCTTAGACCTACTCCAACTCTAGGTCCCAACAAGTATCAGCCGTACTGGCGTGTCAACATGTTGGGACTACTTCGTTTGCTCAAGTTGCACCTTGCAAAACAGATTCATGTTAGGGTTGGGCGTTAGCGTAGCTAACGCCCCTCCGATGCTTAAGTTAGTAAGGATTCTCAATAAAAATTAATAACTTGAAATATACGAATGAACTTGACAACTTAAAATAAATCGTACCTGAGAAATCTAGTTGTAAATGACTGGACTTACATGAAATAAAGTTTTAAGTGGATGGCGTTCCAACTTCTAGGGATTCTGTCTCCACTTGGGGTTGACAACCAATATGCACCTTTGCCAGCTTCAGCATCGATGAGATATGGTCCTTCCCACTTGGGAGCTAACTTACCTGCATTCAATTCTCTTGTATTTTGAAATACTTTTCTCAAAACTAAGTCACCAACCTGGAACCTCCTGACTCTGACATTTTTGTTGTAAGACCTCGCAATTCTTTGTTGATAAGCTGCCATCCTTATCTTGGCTAAATCCCTGATCTCATCAATAGTATCTAAATCTTGGGTTAGCAAGAGATTATTTTCATCTTGAGTTAATAAGCCATACCTTGCTGTTGGGATTGTCACCTCGACTGGAATTACAGCTTCCGCTCCATACACCAAAGAATATGGAGTTCTACCTGTGGCTCCTTTTGTAGTGGTCCTATCTGCCCAAAGTACAAGTGGTAACTCTTCAGCCCATTTTCCCTTCTTTTGATCTAGACGCTTCTTCAAGTTGTTGATGATCAACTTGTTGCTTGATTCAGCTTGACCATTAGCTTGGGGGTGGACAGGTGTAGACATGATCAACTTGATGCCCCAGCGAGTACAAAAGTCTCTGGTTTTCTTGCTTATGAATTGTGACCCGTTGTCACATATAATCTCTGATGGCATGCCAAACCTGCTAATTATGTTTTTCTTTAGAAATGAGATTACCTCCTTATCTCTTACCTGTACATAAGCTTCTGCTTCGATCCATTTTGAGAAATAATCGGTTAATTCCAACATGAACACTTTGTCTCCGGGAGCCCTAGGTAACTTGCCCACAATGTCCATGCCCCACTGCATGAAAGGCCAAGATGAAGCAATAGGGTGTAGAGGCTCAGCAGGTTGATGCAAGATGTGGCTGTGTCTTTGGCAGGCATCACACTTCTGTACATAGCTCATGGCATCTTGGCGCATGGTTGGCCAATAATATCCTATCTTGAGGGCCTTTGATGCTAACGCCTTTCCGCCAGAATGATTCCCACATATTCCTTCGTGAATTTCTTTAAGTACCAGTTCAACTTGCTCGTTATCGACACATCTCAAATAGTGTCCTGCAAAAGACCTCTTGAATAGCACATTATCTATCAAAACGAAAGTTGAAGTACGAATCTTAAAAGATCTAACATTCTTAATATCTGGTGGAATAGTTCCAAGTTGAAGGAACTCAATTACAGGTTGGGTTCAAGAAGGTTTAGCATCTTGTGCCCCAGTAGGTTGAGTAACCACTTGAGTTTCTTCAACTTGGTCTATTACCGGTACTTAACATAAATGATGGGGATAGTGGTATGCAACATTGATTTGCAAGTTGAACCCAAGTTGGCCAAGGCGTCCGCTTCCGTGTTTTCCTCTCTAGGGACTGTTCCAAAGAGAATGATAGAAATTTCGAAGCTAAAGCCTTAACATGTTGGAGATACGAGTCATCTTGGAATGCTTCGCCACGTAAGCGCCACTAAAATGGTTAGCTAGCAATTGAGAGTCAACAAAATATATTTATATGTGTAACATTTAAATTTAAAGCACGTGGTTAAACCCATGATTAAAGCTTCATACTCGGCTTCATTATTTGTTGCCTTGAATTCACAAGCTACGGCTTGAGGTATGATATCACCTTGAGGGGATTTTAGGACTATTCCCAAGCCAATTCCTTTAGAATTTGAAGCTCCATCTCGTAAACAGTGTCCAAAATCTAGGAATAGTTTTACCTTCAAGTTGTTGCACTTCGGGCTCCACCTCGAGTTGCAACCGGGGTTGAAGTCGGCTACGAAATCGGCTAGGGCACGAGATTTGATGGTACGTTCTTGGCTCATACGAAATATCATAAGTACTCAACTTGACCGACCACTTGGCCAATACGCCCGACATCTACGGAGTTCTCAACACGTTCCTTATAGGATAATTAGTTCTAAAAGTTATAGAATGCGTTTCGAAATAATGACGCAATTTTGTAGCGGTGATAGTTAAGGCTAATATTAATTTTTCAAGATGAGAGTACCTTGTTTCGGCGTCTAATAGAGACTTACTTACATAGTACACGGATGCCGTTCACCTTGGATTTCCTTCACCAATCTGCACTAACGGCATTTTCGAATACAACCAAATATAAATAAAGGTGCTCACCATGCTCACGGTTTGGCAAGTAGGGGTGACGTCACCAAATATTCTTTAAGTTGCTTAAAAGGCGCCTCATGTTGGTCGGTCCATTGAAAGAGTTTGTTCTTTCTTAATACTTCATAGAATAACTTTGCACTTATCGGAGATGATTTAGATATAAACCTATTCAAAGCGGCTACTCTGCTGTTAACCTTTGGACGTCTTTGATATTCTTGGGAGATTCCAAGTTGAGAATAGCTTTGATACGCTCGGGAGTGGCTTCAATTCCCCTTTTGGTCACCATATATCCCAAGAATTTACTCGCTCTAACACCAAAGTTGCACTTTCTTTGGATTGAGCTTCATGTTGAAAGCTTTCAAGATGTTGAACGCCTCAGCAAGATGCTCAACATGATCTTCCATATGCTTGGATTTTACCACCATGTCATCTATGTAAACTTCCATCGTCTTTGCCAAGTTGATCTTTGAACATCTTGTTCTGACCTTCTCCGATAACTTGCCCGCATTTTTAAGACCAAATGGCATAGAAATGTAACAATATATACCTTCCGAGTCATGAATGCCGTATCTTCTTGGTCCGAGGGGCTCCATTTGAATTTGTTGATACCACGAAGACGCATCCATGAACGTCAAGATATCATGGCCAGCTGTCTCATCAACTAGAGAATCGATATGAGGAAGAGGGAATGGGTCTTTCGGACAGGCTTTGTTCAAGTCTGTAAAGTCCACGCACACTCGCCACTTGCCATTCCTCTTCTCTACCACGACAATATTAGCTAACCACCTTGGGTATTGAACTTCCCTGATCATCTTGGACTTCAAAAGCCTCTCAACTTCATCCTTTATGATCGGTTCCTCTCTGAGCAAACTTCCTTCTTTTACGATGAACAGGACGGATGGTGGGATCTATGTTCAACTTGTGAGTAATGATGTCCTTGCTTATTCTGTCATGTCCACGTGTTTCCATGCAAAACAACATTTCTGACTTTTCAAGAACTCAATCAGCTCCTCCTCAACTTCGGATGGGAGGTCTACCCCAACTTGCATTTGGGCCTCAGGATTCGATGCATCAACAGGAACGCTTTTTGTCTCATGCTCTACCGCTTCAAGAACATCCACGGGCCTTTTCTTTAATTGCTATGCTTGCCGAGGGGCTGAACTTGCTTTCATGTTGACCTTGTAGCATTCTTTGGAGACTTGTTGGTTTCCCCTCAACTTGGCCACGCCCCAAGGTGTTGGAAACTTGACGCATCGGTGATAAGTTGACGCACGGCCTTCATGTTGTGTATCCAAGGTCTTCCCAAAATGACATTGTACGAGGAAGAGCATTCGATCACACGTAATCTTTCCATAGCATTCATACCCTCCAAATAGATAGGCAACTTAATCTCCCGATTGTTTGCTTTATCTCACCACCGAACCCTATCGGCACGGATGAATTCTTCACAACTTCGACAAAGGAATACCCATATCTTCAAGAGCATGAGTGAAAATTATGTTGACCGAGCTCCCGCCATCAATAAGAATTCTCTTGACCACACGGTTGGCAACTGCACTTGAACAACTAGACCATCATGATGAGGATCCAACGTGTTGTCCTTATCTTCGTCTTCAAAGGAAATAACATGACCATACGTGAAGTCACGACATCTTGAAGGCAATTCGATTGATCCTCCTTAGAACTTTTTGGCATGACGCTTGCCGCAGAGTAAGTTGTTCCACAAATATGAGATCCACGAAATGACATTTACTACCTTGGTGGCCGGAGGCGGTACAACTTTCTCGGGTGCAGATGCTCCCACTGAATCAGCCTCTTTAGACTCACTTCGACCCTCTTCTTGCCCAACAAATCCTTAAGAAGACCCTTGGACAATAAATGAGCAATTTCCTTCCTCAAGGCAAAACAATTCTCGGTGGTATGCCCAAAATCCTCATGAAATGCGCACCACTTGGACTTGTCCTTCCAAGTTGTTGATCGGTCGTTCTTCTTGGGCCACCTTGCTTTATCTCCAAGATTTCCCATGGCGCACAAGATTCCCGCAATGTCCACGAAAAGCGTATTCGAAATTTTTGGATAATCATTATCATCTCCCTCTTGATCATCATCTACAACATGAATTCTAGAAGATTGATTTAACGGGGGGTTTGCCTGTTGGACTTATAGTGATGGGAATCCAATTTTACGTCGAAGGCTCAAATAGAGGAGTAGGAGTCCTCCCGGTTGACTTCCCCATCGCCAAGTGTCTTCCTCCAATCCGATGAAAGGCAAGGCCACGGTTACGATTTCTTCAAGTTGTTTACGCAGGGGTCATCACCAGACTCGTTATATAACAATGAAGCTCTTCTTCAAGCCTATACGGAATGCTTCCCGTAGCGGTGGACACATCCAAGTTGGGTATAGTCACTGCCTCCTTGTTAAACCTGTGCAAATACTCTTTAAGATTTTCGTTAGGCTGTTGCACAATTCTATAGAGATCACTAGTCAACTTGTCAAATGCCCTATTGCACGAAAATTGGTTAATGAACATATTGACAAGTTGAGCATAAGATGAAATAGAGTTTAGAGGGAGCCTGTTAGCCATTTTAAGGCCGGTCGACAAAGTAGAGCCAAAGCCCCCGCAAAACACGCTTCTTTAAACATAGGGGGATACTTATGATATCCATTGATTCACGATACGGCCAACACGTGCTCTGCGGGGTCGGTGCTTCCATCATACTTCTTCCATATGAGGGCGAAAATTTCTTTGGGATCTCCACACTAGCTATTCTTGGAACAAAACAAGATTCATTATAGCAAGTTGGAGAAACTTGGTGGTATGGCATATTGACTCGGGTATGCTTGAAGCAAATCCTTTATAGTACGCATTTCCTTAACAAGTTGACTCTGCGAAAAGAGGATTGTTATTAAACTAAGATGCGAAGTATCAAAAAGCATTAAAGAAATTCCCCGCTTGCCCCATTGAGGGTGTAAACATAGGTGTAGCAAGATGACGGCGCATGTTGGCTAGTTGGTAGGTTTGAATTTTGGTTGTTCGATTGGAATGGACGCCTTGCGATCGTGCTCTCTCGCGGCAAGGTATTAGTCATAGGAATATTCCCGACATGGCTTGGTCCCGTACTGCGCACCAAACAAAGACCTAGGAAGTAAAGGTAAAAATGGAGTAGATACTTGAGTTTCAACTTGCTTCCCTTGACGCGGAGTTATCAATGGCGTTGAATATCATAGGCGTTCGTATGCTCCGACCATCCAATCGATCACTTACTTTCCCTCAACATGTCCGCCATGTTGGACAATATCTCCAAATTGACGGCTTTCGCACTTGGAGAAGGATTGCCTTGGGCGTTGGAAACGAGGAAGCGGATCGACTCCTCTCGGCTTGACTACGGACGATGGATTAGCCATTTCTACTTGAATAATCAAAGTTTCCCACGAGGGCGCCAAATTGTTTTGGTCAAATTTCAACAAGTGTATTTCGAAGGGAAGAAAAATGACTAAAGTGATATGAATCTAGGTACAATGATTATCAGAGTTGAATGGGGATGGACACAAGATGTTTGTTGACTAGGGAAAGCCCTTGAACAACTTGTTCGCCGGCATAAAACCAGGGAGGTTTTGGTACCGCCTTGACCGAAAGTTTTACTAAGTATCACGGTGATTACGGAGCAATGAGCATATAAAAAGGGAACTTAAGCTAGAGTGAAAGTGTGTGCAAAAATACGGTGTTTAATCCCTTTTATACCTCAACAGCCCGACCTGCTAAGTTTACAAAGAGAAAAAGTAGGCCTAAAATCTCGGGAGTAATGCCGATCTTGTTGAGATATATCCGCCATTTCTTTGTTGAGGGAGGAGATAATGATTTGTTCTTTGAAGAAACGTCTTTGAACCGGTCCTTGCTCCTTTGACACGTTCCCTAAAAAATAGGGTTAACGTAACTATGTTCCAACCTGCAAAAGTTCAAGTTGTGATAGAATAACTTAAGTTCGTTAGTACCAAGTTGTTTGGTGCAAGTTGTAAACAAGTTGAAAAAACGCAGGGCCCAACAAAAGTGAGGTAGAAAATAGTGATTTGATTGGTGTTGTGAGTATAAGAGTAAAGTAGAACATAGAATTAGTGGATGAAATAGTAAAGATTCTTTGCAATTTTAGAAAGTGTGTAATTTGTAATGAAATGCCCAATAAAAAAGTGTACAAATTGTAACGGGACGGATGAAGTATTTACCTAATTTTGATTAAACGTTCAAGCATAAAGAGTGCGTGCGGAGAAACAGCGTTTCTCAGTCGCGTATGGAGAAACGGGGCTTGTTATGTCGCGCGACATAACTAGCCGATTCACGGATATCCTTTACAAAGTTTACGGATATCCGGAAGCTTTGAAATGGATATCCGAAGCTTTGTAAAGGATATCCAGAAATCAAGTATTTTTACGGATATCCTTTACAAAGCTTTCGATATCAAGCTTTGAAATGGATATCAGGAAGCTTTGTAAAGGATATCAGGAAAAAAATATTTGGTTTCGGATATCGCTTTCCAAAGCTACGGATATCCTTTCCAGCTACGGATGTCTAGGTATGTCGCGCTGACATGCCAATGCCCGTTCTCCATGAGCGACGGAGAAACGCGTTTCTCCCCAGATTTTGTGAAACATAAATAACATAAAAGCAACAAATTCAAACAGGACGATATTTTCATAAATGAAAGATTGACATTTGAGTTTGTAGTAATATCAGAAGAAAGAAGAAAAAGTGGGAAAAGAGGAAGGGGTGACATGAAATGAGAGGTGGGACGGTTTAGAAAGTTAGGGTATATCCCTGACATTTGCACGCCTTCCCAAGGTGAGTAGTAGAAAAGAATAGTCTCGACTAATCAGCCAGTACTTCTGAATACTTCCTTTTCCCTCTGAATACTACTGAATCAGTAATAAAAGCAAAGGAAGAGAGAGAGAGAGAGAGAGAGAGAGAGAGAGAGAGAGAGAGAGAGAGAGAGAGAGAGAGAGAGAGAGGAGAGAGAGTATGCATTAATTTCGGGCTGTCCCTCTGACACTTCTCATACAATATTTATTTATCTCTATTATTTCATTGAAATGAAAAAGATGCTACTCCCGATTTGCCCTACTCAATACCCACATTTAATTCGACAATGCCAACTTCATGTAACCACAAACCTCCCCTATTTACTCTATCTCTCTCTCTCTCTCTCTCCTTTTTTTTTTTTTTTTTAATCCAACCAACTATTTATCATTTATCATACTACACTTTCTCTGTGTATAACATATGTTTAAATGGATCATAATATGTTGTCAGCTCTATTATTAATGATTGTGGGCAGCTAAATTATTAGTAATGTATAGTTTAACATGAAATACAGAAAATTAAAATATGTTTAATTAAGTCCAACTGGATATAGACATTTTTTACCGACATTCAACAGGATGGCAAGATACTAATCCATTTATTTCATTTAAAAGTATATGATTTAACCGATTATGCCAATAAAGAAAAATGATCGACCGTATGCTAATGCTAATATTAATATCCCTCAAAACATTTAATTTTAAATAAGGGGCCATAATTTTGGTTCAAACTTGCGCAAAACAAACAACATAGATATTCGATATTTTAGTGGAGTCGTCAAACATAAATACTAACTTTCTACATTCTGAAATGAACATTGAAATGGAAAAAAAATGCTCTATTTCTAGAATTTGAATTTTTTCTTAACTATTCATTTTAAGACGGTGTGTGTACATCTTTTAAGAGCTAGACAAAGTAATGTTACTTTATTTCAAAATAATTGTTCAATTTTTTTAATTTTTTTTAAAAAAAAAATACTCCCTCCGTCCCACCAATTGCTTCACCCTTTTCCTTTGACACGAGAATTATGGTAATGGGAGGAAAAAAAAAATGTTGTGAGTGTAATTTGAAAATAAGAAGGTGGATGGAGGGAATAGTGAATTTGAAAAGTGGTGTGAGTGTAATAGTGTTTTAGGAGAGAATGGGTGGAGAGAGAATAGTGAAGATTTTCTTAAAAAGAAAAGGTGAAGGCTTCAACGAGACGCGCTTTTTTGAATAATTAGTGAAGGCTTTTATTGGGACGGAGAGAGTATTTAAAATTTTATTAAAATTCGTATTGAGATAGAGGGGAGTATCCTGAAGCATAATATTAGTGTGTTACTATTCTTGGAGTTTGGCATGCACGCTTTCCTACATTGTAAGAAAGATAGAAAGAAAGAAGAGAACGTTTTTTATTGTACAGTACAATATACTGTACAGAAAAGAAAAACAACAGATGAGGAACATCTCTTACACATCTAATTTATCCTCCCCCTATTTATGATACATGCTTTTTGTCTCCCTCCTCTTTCTCACTTTTCTTTATTCGGTTAGGAATATTGAGGAGCAAATAACATGAAACCTCTTTGGGTTTTTTTTTTTTTTTTTTTTATTATAGTAATAACTTTCCGATTCTTTTATATTAGGCATACAAAATATCACTCCCTCTCCGTCCCATCAATGGAACCGATACTTTTATTTTCTTTTTGACTCGTTCCATCAAAATTGATATTGTTCAAAATAGCAAAGAAAGTCTTTACTATTTACCCCACTCATTCTACTCTCCTATTTCACTTTTACACTCACAACATTCTACTCTCTTAACTATTACTCCCACTTCATTCTCTTCTCCTATTTAATTGTTCAATTTACTCACAACATTTTCTTTTCACTTTTTCTCTCACTTACTTTTCCTTAATCCCCATGCCCGAAACACTACTACATTTCGAACAAATGTAACGCATAAAATGTATCAAATGCAACAATGCTTTAAGAATGGCGTTGCATTATTTCATTAATAGCAACGGTTTATTTGAGCTATTACAATTTTTATGTAAACTTCGCGTTGCCTCGGGTTTTTTAGTGCGTTACATTAGATTCTTCTAATGCAATGCCATCAATAAAAAGCCCTCTCGCATTAAGTTACTTGGCGCTTCGCATTATATCCTTTCTAATGCAATAGCTATATTACTAATCTTGCAACACCTTCAATTAACACCCTTACATTAAAGTTACTTGAGGTGTTGCATTATATCTTTCTAATGCAATTGTTATATTACTAATCTGCAACGCCTTTAAATAACACCCTTGCATTAAGTTACTTGGCGTTGCATTATATCCTTCTAATGCAATTGTTATATTACTAATGCAACGCCTTTTAATGCCACCTCACTAACACTACCACCACTACCACCACCACTCACCACTACCACTACCACTTTACTACCACTACCACCGCTCACTACTACTACCACTACTACTACTACTACCACCACTACTACCACCACTACTACTACACCACCACCGCTACTACCACTATCACTACCATCACTACCACTACTACTACTACTACTACTACTACTACTACTACTACTACTATTACTACCACTACCACTACTACCATCACCACGACTACCACTACCACCACTACCATCACTACCACTATCACGACTACCACTACCACACTACTACCACTACTACCGCTACTAACACTACTACTACCACTACTACCACTACCACCACTACCACCACTACTACCACTGTCCACCACCACCACTATTACTCGCTACTACTAGTACCACTACCACTACCACCAAGCATTCACCACTCACCACTAACACTAACACCACTAATACTACCACCACCACTACCACTACTACCACTACTACCGCTACTACCACCACTACTACCACTACTACTACCACCATCACCACTACCACCACTACTACTACCACCATCACTTCACCACAATCACCCTCACTACTACCACTACTATCACCACTATCCACCACCACCACCACCACTTCCACCATCACCATTACTACTATCACCACTACTACCACTACTACCGCTACTACCACTACTACCACTACTACCACCACTACCACTACCACTACTACCACCACTACTACCACTACCACTACCACCACCACCACCACTCGGCTCAATTACTACCACTACCACTACCACTACTACTACTACACCACCACCACCACCACTAATACAACTACCACCACTACTACCACCACTACTACCACTACCACTACTACCACCACTACTACCACCCACTACCACTACCACTAGTACCACTACCGCCACTATTACTACTACCACTACTACTACTACCACTACTACTACCACGACTACTACCACCACTACCGCTAGCTACCACTACCACTACTACTACTACTACTACCACCGCCACTACTATCACCACTACCACCACCACCACCACCACTACTATTACCAAGCACTACCATCACTACCACCACTACTACTACCAAGCACCACTATCACCACCACCACTACTACTATCACTACTACTACCACTACTACTACTACCACCATCACCACTACTACCACTACCACTACCACCACCAACATTACTACCACTACCACTATCACTACCACCATTACTACTACCGCTACCACCACTACTATTATCACTACTATTACTACTACCACCACTACTATCACTACCACTAATACCACTACCAT